>JAXGGS010614354.1:14369-33472 GCA_035585475.1 Armandia brevis | reverse complement strand
GTTCAAAAAGTGTATAGCATTAACCTCACTAAAATTTAAAGCAAATTGAAAAATATTCGAGAGTTGAAAAAAAGGAGGACTCACAAGAAAAGACGCCTTCGACTGGAATTCACAAGGGATCTGATGCGTATTTGACCCCAGGATGCTCGATTATGTACAGCCCACTCGTACCCTTTAAAGGGCAGGGTTTTTTTCGAAGAGAGCGTTCTTATTTTAGAATTTTCTAGGGATGCAATCAATCTTCAATAAAACGTGACACCTGACAGTCTTTATTTCCGTCACAGTTGAGCCACATTGGGAAACAAGAGACAGTAAAGCTGTCTACATCGCCACCAGAACCCTGGAAACCTTCGATATTTTCTTAAAGATCTGAGGCAGCTTATATTTGTCCAAGCATTAAATGGCGATCATGATCAAAATATAATGATATCGTGTTTGAAGCCTTAACCCTTTTTAAAAAATCTATTTGAATAAATGGTTTATGGTTTTTTGCCCTCCAATCTATCTGTTGTTGATTGCGTAAATTGTTCATGCAACTTCACGAAATCAGAACAGCAAACAAATGTAAATCAAAAAATGCAGGAGGATTTGCCAATATCTGATACCCCTTATCCTCTTATTTCCAATCTCAGCAAGTTTGATTTTCATCGACAAAGGCTCCAAGGCTGAGAAAGAAAATTATTTCCCTGTCAAAATGAAAGATGATTCCTTCGAATCTCGCATGATTTGTAAAACATCGGCAAATCTCGCGACTGAATCTCAGCCATGGATTCTCTGCAATTCCATCTCCTAGTTTGCCATCTCAACAGACAGTAGGCACCCGGGGAACGCTAAGAGTATATTGCGCAGATGATAGAGCGGGCGCTGGAGATAATAGCAATGTGATCTCGGCTCGTTATCGCGAGATTTGCCGATTCTACCATCCGTCTTGTTGGACGCGGGGCAGCCTGGCAAGGGGTGAGGGTCAATACTTAAGGTCAATTGAAGGGACCCCAACCGTCCCTATTCGGTCTGTCATCACAGGAGTTCCAATCCATTTGCCAAGGAGCAAGCCGACCGGGCAAGATTATCAATTGAAAGATTGAAAATCTAATTCATCAATGCGCACTGTCCGGCGCCTTGGTCCCTAGCGGACGCTCTAATTATCTAGTTTTCAGGCTCTATTCGATGTGACGCTGGTGATGGGAGAGATCAATGGTTATCTCTCGAGCTGGGGTCTGGGTGTGCCCGTCGGTCATCTGAAAAGATCCTCGCTGGTTCCTATTCAGAACCCGTTTATAGATCGCTCATATCAATAGCCACTTCCCACCATCTTGGTCAAGAATCCCTGGTCTGAGAGAAAATAACATGTAGGTAAACAAGGGTCCCGTCCATCAGATTTCCGCGCAATCTGGATGGGCACTGTATAAGTCCAGCAAATCCAGCACAAGAGAGGTAATTTCCGGTTTTCGCAGGGAACTCAAAGACGGAACTATTATTGTTTAATATAGATAGGCATGTCGCTCTTTGAAACTGTCAAATTACAACTTATCCACCTGCCAACCCTTCTTATTATATTCGTATATTGAGGGGTGATAATCATAATTTAATGTCATCCAAATGGAAATTATAATTATTTGTATACTTACTGCTACGATATGGCTATAACTTGACGGCGTCAACACCATTAAACGCTAATGAGTAAGCACCTTTCAACTAGGACAATATTTCAACATCTTATAGAAATACTTATTTGTTTGATTATATGTGATCGCAAAGTCTGATAGCGCGTGTTTTCCACTTATCAACACATGGTGAAACCTCGTGAGTTTTGCATATCTGCCAGTACGTCGTGTCGAAGTATTCGAAGCATATGGAGATGCCGGGTTGACCTCGGAGATGACGTTGCTGCAGACAGATGTGCTCAGGAGACAGGGTCTCTCGAGGAGAGGGGAGGCGAACAAAAGCATATCGTTCTGGTCTGGGGTAAAGAAAAGGGAAAAGGCGTCTCTGCGCGTTGAAGAATTGCATAACTTTTTGCCTCAGTGATCACGTTAAAGGGCCGTTTTGACAGAATTGTCACTTTTTTTTACCTCCGTTGCATGTGATAAAGGAACCCTCGAATTCTCTCCGGCGGTCGATACCTCTGCCACAACTGTCGTACAAAACCCCCCGTCACACCTTAACCTCTGTATATCGTTTCCATAGTGATGGAAAGTTTCTGAAGTAGTCGGCCGTAACTCAACGCCGGGGGTGGCCGGCTATCGGGATGAGGATGATAACGGAGCGTTTCAACACCGCCCGGATTCTATTTTACAGCAATTCTGTTCCCGATAAACGATATGAATCATCCGGCGTAATAAAGGCCTTTCTCAGTCGCCGCGGTAAAATATGAGCTGGGAGAAAAGCAGCCGGCGAACCACCAGCTTTATGTCGATTGCCGTAGATATCAGGCCTGTCCCTCCTCGGAGAATGATACCGAGAGATGTTTGAGGAGTCATGCGATATTACTGATGTGTAGATAAGCTTTTCTTCAACAGATCTGCTGCTGCAGCAATTAATGGAGATGAAAACTATGGCGCGTTACTATGATGTCTCATGCACAGCATTCCTAGTATATAAATAATGGCACCATGTTTTCTCATTGAAATTCTATCCTATTATCAAGGTGTGATGTTCCATATTTATATTCCTTTTAAAAAAACAATGTCTCGACCTTGGATTTAATCTCTATTTTCTCTGATGCTTCACAACCGATTCTCACTTTGTGCAACATATGATACTCTTGGAGGCTCATCCCTGACAATCCTATACTTGCATTAAAAGAGTTCATAAACTATTTAATAATCAATTTTCCATTGTTACCTTATACAATAAAATAATGAATTACTTTTTTCAACGTAACGCAGGTGTGTATCTTCCTCTGATAGAGTACCTGTTATATACAGCACATGTTTCCGAGTTGTATGCCAAAGTTTACGCCTGACAACTACAGGACAGCATCACCAAGCATCAGCATCACCACAAGAGAAAGCTGACGCCATGACAACGTATCTCATGTCCTGAAATATATCTTCGGGCGGCTTGAATACTTTATAAATGCCAGCCCATCGGTTTCCCACGTGCATTTGCCGCATACAAAAGAGCAAACCAATCCACATCGACGTAAATACATCCTTGACGAATTACAATACCAATCACCCTTTCGCCGGATATCAAATGTCTAATGAGTCATAGGAGAGTCACATTTTAATTATGCCCGGAATAAATATATAATAATCATAAAAAATCAAGTTTTCTCCATGATTCACACGACCATGCCGTCATAACTCTATCATTTGGCAGTTGGGCTGAATGTAAGGGGTTTATCGTACATGTTCGTAGTGTCTGTCTTCATATATCAATCGCAGCCCACAATAAAGTACAAGTTTTCCCCTCTAATTCGGTCCTTGCTTTCACCTATGGAGGATATCGTGAGAGTGTCGCCGGTGGAAGTGACGTGCGAGATAATAAGCTAGAAAGGCTATTTACAGAGAGTGTGGCGGACATATTGTCTCTCACCTGCCAACGTCACTTTACCGTAGCCAAGGGAGGAACGCGTACTTCAGTGTATACATGTTTTCCCGCGCATAACTGTACATGTACAAGCTAGAGTGAGCGTATTAGATAGAGGATGCAAAGATTGCCTTTGTTGCCGGGTCTGAATGAATTACCCGGTGCCCGCCAGGTAGAACAACACAACTGGCCCCGAGTTAATGGACATGGCATTCAGCGGCTCTGGTTAGCGAGGTCTCGACTCCCGCGCCGCCGAGTGAACTCACGACCAGCTCGTTAATTAACCGCGCGCGTTCTCATTCTCCCGCCGGCCGGCCTGGGTGTCGTCTGCTTCCCTAAAATTAAACGATGCATCAAGCGCCCGAGACGTTATCCCCCGCGAACAACGGGTGTGAGGTAAAAATAGTGCGCTGCCGACCGCGCCCTCCATCAGACGCCGACAGGGTCAACCAATGACACGGCGTAAGTGATTTAGGTCAATCCAGACTCAGTGGAGGACTTCATATGGAACCCTTAACTCGGGCGTGACCCCATTACGATGCATAATTCACGATGTCCGAACTCGCACGTCAAAGGCCTCTCTGACGGTGAAGTGATGAACGGTTTTATCGTGTTTAAGGTCACTTATACCGGATACTCGACAAGCCTTTCCAGGTGCTAAATCACATCGGATTGGTGGATTGTTGTGCGGCGGGATCGAGTGCCAGCCCGGTATCAATGGCGGTTACACCCTCCTCAGATAAGCCCCCACCACTCGGCATCGAGGAGACCACAAAGCCTCACCATCGCCCACAGTTCCCCGCGCGCTCAATCCGACCCTTTGATCCCACCCCCGATGGCTTTTCATATTTCTTCGCAGGCAGCAAACCGCATTGATGGAGACGGGGCTGACGGGATGTTATTTTATAGGATTAGATTCTAGCGTGGTGCCACCAATTGCATGGTCGACGACCTCACCTTTGTAACCTCGAGGAGCTCACACGAATAAGTATGAATAGTTGCTATACAATTCACCGTCCATTAACGGTAATAATATGAGCAATGATCGGGCACGCTTGGGTTGATGGAGAGGTCACGGCCAAGGTCAAGGATGGTGCACGGAATGAATAACGTTTGTTAAGGCGGCCGGAAAAACAACTGCCGCATGTACAGAATACTGGGAGCCCAAACTGCTCCGTGTACATAAGGGAAGAACAGCTATGAGCCTGGCTCGAATATCTGCTTACCTGTCATCGCCTAGTTGTAATGGAAGGAGTTTGAATCAGGGCCGATTATTCCGCGTGTATTTTTTGGCTACCTCTTGTAAAAATGGCCGCAATTTCCTGCTATCTACGAGCGTTATTAATGCGCGCCACTCTGACATCACCGAACTTTATCTGAGGTTTATTGGCACGCCAGACAATTCTTATACACACTAACTGTACTTATTTTACAGGCATTCCTCACACCACAATGCATCTGTTTTTTACCGACCAGGAGCATAAACAACTGATTTCGGGAGCTATACCTTATCTTGGCAGCGAACAACGGAAAGCCAATCATAAGAAGTGCTTTCTTGAGACCCTGACGAACTTGCTCTCATAAAACTGACTCCGTTGCCGACTCGAGTCATGTTAGCCAATAATGTTAGGTACTAGAGCCGAGCATAACGCGTCAGTTAGCGGCGTACCAGTGAAGAGTTTCCCGTCATCTCGGTCAAATACCACCGACATCTGGAAATCTGACGCTTGATTCAAGTAATTATCTGAGAATTTATGTATATAGTCTCTTACCGATCAGGGTTGGGTGTCCGTTTTATAAAAGTTCGCCCGTTGAGTAATGCCCAACATGCATGGATCTGTGTCCAAGTAGTCAGCTTGTGGTCAGGTGTGTAAGCTCTCATGTCCTGCCCCTTTATCAATAATAGAACATTAGAATAGACTTAGTGCAAACGATCGAGGCTTTAGATTAGATCCTTCTCTGTCAGTGTATTTAGGTTATAACTTGTTGTTGTAGGTCGCAGCATGTTCCTGTAGGTCAGCCACCCCCGGGTAGTGTGTCCACCTTTAAAGGTCACACCTGACAAATGTCAATGGTCGTCGTCAGTCAAAGCACCTGGTTATGGAACGCGAGATTTATTAATAAATGAGACTCGGAAGGGGCTCGTCTCACCCCGCTGAGGCGGACGTGCTGATCCGGGCTCAGCTGGCCTCTCTCTCGGCCCTTCCCTGACCCCGTTACCCGCCCACACGTCACTCGTACCCGCGGCGAGCGGGAGGAAGGGGTGGCGTGACCAGCCACCTCCTTCACACAGCAGCAGCCAAATCTCAACCTCTCAACCAACGCTCTCAAGACCAGACCGCAAAAATCGATCACATTCTATTCATTATCGCCCAATGATCTTATAGCCTGATATCCCAGATGGCCAGAACTAACTTGAAGTTTCCCTCTTAACCAGATCCTCTCTCTATCCTGATGTTCGGGCTTCGAGGAGAAAGTCGGGCGCTATATCTAATTCATTACTTTGAGTTACACGTGATGCAAGAATGGAGAGCAGTGATTGAGCAATCGCTAAAAGTTCAAAGTGTGAGGCGGAAGAGATTTATATCCTGTCAGACGGATTCTTACTTCTATCTATAGTCACGTCATGCTGGTCTGTATTGTTACCACGGACAACCAGCCTCGTTCCCGACCCGACAAGAAGCCTCGCTGTAGACCTTGATCTCTGAGAAGCTGTAAGCTCTCCACTCAGACTACTGCTGTGCAGTGTATCGCCGGCAAGCATGCAAGAATGGAGAGCTGTGACCTAAAATCACGCCGTAATCCCGAGAGGCCAATTCACTTAAGGGGTGCACACTTCCCCCACGTGTGATTTGTGCTATAGAAAGGTTTGCTCAACAATGGGTTAACTTATTGTTATTGCTTCGGTGAGAGCCTTTATGGCTAGGGGGTAATTAATGCGGATATCACGACAACAAGCACCGCAAAACTCGAGAACTGCACGCGAGACTCGGCTCGCACGGTATACGTAGTTCGGTTTTGGCTGACGTCGGTTAAGGTATCGTCTGCTCACAGTTTTCATTGGCGGTAATTAAGAATTGTCGTCTGCTGACTCTGTTTAAATTGGTTGAAATCGCGCGCGGCAGCTGATCACACCCCGAGAGTTTGCCGAGACAGGAGCAGAGACGGACAGAGATTGATGGGGAATAAATTAGCCTGCTAAACGCCGTGGCAGGCGTGTCCCTCGTGTGCCCGAGATTGAAAAAAACCGTCGCTCGCTCGATTACAAAAATCACCGTCGCTTGCTGACGCTCAGGAAAACTCGCGCGCTTTTTCATCGATGGTGGCGGACGTATTGAAGTCATAAGTCCCCGCCGAAGTGGATTATCATCTGCGTGTGATCGATCATTAGAATCACACGTGGAAAATCACGACAAGTTGCCTGGTGTTCCGGGTTCACCCCTTGAAAATTGCCTCTTTTCAATCTCCCGTCTGCGTTACAACGATCGATGCCCGTTTTGTTTTCTCGAGAAGTTTGGGTGTTTTTTCGGTGATATAATAGGGGGACTGTGTCGATAAAGGAAGCCTTTGAGAAATGAGTGCCTAAGTGTGCGTCAAGTTAAACGCGCTTTACGAGCAATATTTGTCAACGGCGGCAACTACAATCAACCCACCCCGCCTGTGTCACAATATACTGCCAAAAATATGCCCCACTAAGCCACTAGTCACCCTAAAATGCCACACGTTTATTACAAGTCCGACTATACACGGCGATATTGCTTTTGGTCAAGGTAACTGAGAATCGTTAAGGCTTTTTACAGCGATTTATCCTCGATTTACCGATTTACTCGGCAGTCAAACCGATGCCGTTTTCACCGACTAAATGTCTATCGTACGACCGAACGAGACTTGTTTAGTTTCCTGGTCACGATCCGCCTAACCTTGTTTTGTTGTATTCCTTTTTGCGTCGGCGAGTCGAGGATCGACTGACTTTTATGACTTATAAAGTGCCGACAGCGATCCCCGGCGTCTCATAATACCAATGAAATCTTTTCTATTCAGAAAGGTAGCATATTAGGTTTTTATTACGATTCGATGTCGATTTACGCCGTGAGTGATCTAGACGCTCACTAAAATGCTGCTCAGTACGTGAGCGTGTATCGCTATTCACCGCGACTCAACCCCCTTAAAGGCACGAAGATCTACCGCTACGAGTCCTGGGGGGAAGGCTCGGTCTGATTTCAGGCGTTAGAAATCATTAGAGCTGATCCGATGTGATCAAAAGTGCAATAAATCCAATATATGTTCGCCCGGATATTGCGCCGCGCTTGGAAATAGTCTCCTGAATGTGGGAGGTTAAATGGTGGCCAATTTTCTGTATCAATGCGCCTATAACCAATATCACCGGGGCTAGCTGCGGCGGAGATTCACAGTGGGCTCGTTCGAGGAGAATATTGAATATCCCGCTTTTTCAGATAAATACGCAGAAAAAGCGCGGGGAAGAATGAAGCAGAACGCCGCTTCCCCCAGAGTACAAACTAGAAACTGTCAAGGTCACATTTGGGGACGCCGGATTAATGCATGAGATGGTTAATCGATCGTCTGCTTCATGATACTCCCGCATCGTATCTAGTGCTATATACATGGACATGGATAGCCGTGAACTCGAAATACAAGATGCGTATTCAGTCTACATAAATATAAATTAAACTCACTCAACACCTCGGTGTATGTATGATGTCATTAAAACGTCAGCTGCAGCATACAGCCGAAATAAATACACCGATTGATCGTCTGGGCATTTTGGAAATGTTGTAACCGCGTACTTATTGTATTTTGTCGACTGCCAAGTTACTAATGGAATTGCTAGACGCCGCTAAGCTGTTACATTTGTTTTATTGTCCGCACTTGTGGCACACCTTGAAACCGAGCCGAGGATCGTGCCGGGTTAAGTTCAGTTCTCAGACGCGTGTATGATTAAACAAAACCGGGCGGTGTTACGCACACGAGATGCGAGTTTCGTTAGGAGGCGTTTCAAGGTGAATCACTCAAGACGCTTCCAAACGGCTTATTTATAGCCGCACGTGTCGTAAAAAATCTTCACCCACACAGAGGCGCTAATGAAAAAAAATAACAGAAGACGCCACAATGCCGCTTAACCCTTTGGCCATTATTCAGGGCGATACGGGTATATATGATCTGATACTGAATTAGATGTGAAATATTACGCTGACAAAGCTGTGCGTCTAGACAATGTCTATGGAGTCGATCCCGAGGGGCAGACGTCAGTTACACGGTGTAGTTAGAACATCATCGGCGCGGGTCGTGTGTCAGGGGCTGTCGTCTGCTTCACGGGATAATGGTGCTGCCGCCCCGGAAGCTAGCGATAAAGCCTTGATGCATGATGGGACCTCTTCGGGGCGCCCGCGATATGAGGTTATGAATATATCACGGGCGCCATGGGGCGTCATGCCCGAAACGTGAGAATAAATGAGAGATGGTAAATTAGGTCAAAGCGACGGGCTTTGATATCGTTGCGGGAGCGTCGGGTGATGTTATTCCGGCGGGCGCCGAGAGCTGTGCTCACGCAGATAGGAATCCGCGATAAACGTCACTTTCTATCTGCGTGCATGGGAATATGGAGATAAAGAAAGTGCTGCCGCCTGGCATAATACTTGTGTTTTCCGCATTAACACGGTCGTCAATTAATCATAGACCTTGTACGTTCGTGTCAGCTTTGTAAGCCTCCTTCACACAAAAGATGTGGCCTGCCGACAGCGCACGAAAGGTTAGACAAACACTTGTCATTTTCTCTGCTGAATACAAGGAACAAGACAGAGACCTATAAGCCACCCAGGTTGATTTTTTATTCAGTTCTCCCCAACCTCCCGGCAACCACATCTAATAAACTGTCACTAGAATAGTGGAAACAGTGCGCAATCTACCTGCATTGGGTATTCAGGGCTGGTTTCCCGGCTATTGCCTCCGCCCATGAGTAACTGCAGGCCGGGAAGGAAGGAAAAACAAAGCCACGGGTGAAGCAGACATGCCCCTGAACAACGAAAGTCCATTTGCGGGCCACGCTTGCTGGCCACCTTGATGTTATTTCCCTTGATAATCCCGCAGCGGGAGATGATTTGCATGCTGAGACTCGACCACGTCCCACTGCGAGGCTTAATATTCATAAAAAACGAGACTGTGCGTCTCCCCGCCATGTTTAAACATTCAGGTATGATGGGAGCCGGAGAGGAAGGTGTCCGCTGACGTGCAGACCAACCTCCTGACGGCGGCGTGTCGGGGGGAGATACAGCGTCTGCGTAACCTTGGAAAGGTCAGCAGCACCGCCAAGGGATGCGCTTGCTCCTCTATTGTCTTGTCTTGGCGGGGATGTTGCGTCATCACGGGAGAGCAGACGACAGCGAGGTACATAACTCATGTCGGGGCGCGGGCTACTTCCCGCCCTTGCCGGTCTATTCTGGGACGATCGCACACGTTCGACTAAATGTCAACAAAAAACCTACGTCGAACAGAAGGACCGTTTAAAGGCAGATATTTGGAAACTAATTTGCGTGACTTGCTCAAGTGGGCGGCGCCGATGAAGGAAATGTCAAAATGACATGTTCACTTATAAACGCGGGCGGTGAAATTAAGTAGAATTTTTTAGAGTAGATCCATTTGACAGCCGGACAGTCGAAGTGCCATATATCTGACGACCATAAATCAATTTACCCATTTCGTGCGAGCGTAGCACATGCCTATCATAAACACCTCACTTTGCTCAATCCATAATGAGGTATTTTCGACCATAAACCTGTGCGTCTCCATATATGCTCCGGCCAACTCAATTAGCACGACAATCTGTAGTCATTAGGTGGGTTGATTACCGAATCCCGGCAATGAATTGGGAGATCGAACACCGGTCAATGATCCTTACCTCATCGTAACGAGCCAGCCGATTCAAACGAATCAGTTCGCATATTATCCCAATAATTACTAATTTGCAATTTAGACATTTAAGGCCGTGATGTGATTTCTGGCACAATTCATGAGAAAGAAATTCAATGTAATATTTGATTGGAATTTGATTTAGGTCTATCATTTCTGAGCATTTTGCTGGCTACTCAATTCGATTGTGTCTGCAATCACGGCTATAGTGATCTCCAGAGATTAATTTCATAATATTGGAATGGAGGACATTACCGGGATAATGCTGCGGAAAACATCGAATGCACTTAAGTGCAGGTCTCAATGACCATTGTTCAGACAGAGGCGAGAGTCGATGAAAGGATGACCAGACGACAGAAGAGCCTGATGAGGGTTCGACAGGTTGCTAATTCCCACATTCCTGTGGTGATCCTCGTGTGTCATAGACAGCTGTCTGTACTAAGCAGTTCAATGCTGATTGATTTGTTTTGGGCAGGCTGGATACCTAGACGACTTGCACAGCGTGCAGGTTGTTAAGTTGTGGCAGTGCATAAAGATGTAGAGCAGCGTTTCACGATGTCCTCAGTCTAGTATGAGCGGAAAAGCTGTTGATGTTTGTAAGATTGGAGACTGTCTTCCTACAGGACGGGAATTAAATCAATAACTACATCTTTATGATTATGGACATGGACGCCCGGGGACCGAGGATTGCCTCGAGAAGCTGGGAAATTGAAAGCGTTTATGAGCGCCCGAGAAAAAAACATGGGATAGTAAATCTAGGTGCGCCATCGTAAACATGGCGGCGGGAGAAAATCGAGTTGATCGGAGCGGGGAGAGGGAGCACGGGCCGATCACCCGCTCTGAGAGTAGCCAGTCCCACCTTAATCAGTGCCCGCCTTCTTAAGACAACAGCTCGTACGTTTTGTGCGAAGTTGAAGCCTCCAGCCGACCACGCTACCCTTGATTTACCGAGGTGCTCGGTGAAATACTCGTAAAGCGCTCGGTGTGGGGGCAGATAGAACCTCCCACAACTGTTTTACGTCACGGAAATAGTGCAGCCAGGAGCTCACAGCTCTCCGCTTTTAGAGTTGGATTGATTCATATAATTCTCTGTCCGTTTTACATTTGATCGTCATGGATGTATGCGGCCGAGTGGAGATTTCAAATCGGTCCGACTGAAGTTTGCCCTTGACCTTTGACCAACTATGGGTTGGGCCTAGCCGTTTTAGGGTTCTCTGTGACAGGTGGCCCTGCGGTCAGCATTCCCCCTGTATTTACGAGTATCCAACTTTAATCCTCGACGAGGGAACTATAAACCTACAGCCGACTCCCTCATGTGCGATTTGTCAACGTCTGAAAACTAACATCGCCAGCTCTGTATCCATTATAAGCTAAACGCAGACGCCGCCGTTCGACGCTGGGGAATCATGGGTAATCTCGCGATATGGTCACATGATTGACCTCCATGGAAGCAGGTGGAGAGTGCTGGCTGTGATTAATGCAGGCTGCGTCTCGCCCGGTCTGAACACCCATAAATGCAACTGATGATGAGGTGTGTTGTTATTTCTTTGTCCACATCATCTCCTTTAACTGTCGATGGAAAAATGTTTTACATGATCTACGAGCGGCGAGCTCGGCTGCCGGCAGCTGGCCTTTGAAGGATGATGACGCAACAACGCATCCCTGATTTCCGACTGAAGAGTTGGTCACCCGTCTGGCACTGCTTATGGGGGAATATCGTGACTGGCAGCAGGTTTTTTGCTTTCTATTCCCCCTTCATCCGGGCATTGACTGGCGTTTGAAGCACTGTGCGCCAGATAAAAGATAAATGGCGGGAGAAGAACACTTGGGAAATCACGAGAACATGTAAATAATCAGTTATTGCGTAGACTTGCGAGGCAAAACATTCTCCAGGACGACAATCAAGCTGTCTTAAGTTTGGACAAGAGTTTTAGACCCGTGTGTACTAAGCGAGAAGGCCCATAAGAAGGATAATGTGTGACAATAGAGGCCGTGATTTAAAAAAAGGCCTAATATATTTGCTATTGAGTTTGAAACGATTGATGATTATTAAACATGTAGGCCGCATAAATGAGAATTTGACATCCTTTAAAAACACGCTAGTGATGATGAAATGCTTGGCAAAACCGTAATCAGTAAAAATATTGATACCGCATTCCGATCACAATATGTACAGTCGAGCGTGGCTTTCTCGGCGAAAAATTAACACGCATTAAGCTGCCATTAGGATAAATCCTCAGATACGCTAAAGTGAGATTAGTTATTGTCGAGGAACAAGCACACTCGACTAAACATTATTGGTAATCCATTCATAGCCGCTGTATTATTCATAAAATAGCCCCAGAGCTCGAATTCCTCGATGTATTTTTAACCAGAGCTCCAATCAAAACCAGCGCCAACTTAAGTAGGTCCAATTTACTTGTACGAATATCAATTTTTGTTCTGTCATGTGTTGCCGGCACGGATGAGCTTAATAAGGAATGGTTAAAGGAAAGCTCAGGCGCACCTTATGTATTGCTTTCATGTGATCAATGGTGTTTCTGCGGCCAAAGATAAAGCTCGTTGTCATGGAAACATTTTAGACCGGCTTTTCGAATAAGAGGTCACAGAAATCAATGTGCGGCGGCAATGCCGTATTGGGAATTAATAAATCGCTCGTCGACTATTTATAACCCCGAATATAAGACCGGTTTTATCGATGATTCTACGCGAACGCTTTCATTCAATAATCACTTAGCTGTTGTATGCCTGGCATGCAGGCAAATATTGAGCAAACAACCGGCTGGACATCAATAAGCGGGTGGACATGCGAGCCTAAGGAATAGATCTGCAGCTTTATGCAGCTGATATAGGAGGCCAGAAAAAACAGGAGATTACCTATAAGCTGTTATCACGCGAAATAGAGGAAGCCCCATGCCAAGACGAATGTATGGATGGGGATTGTTTGTGCCTCGGTCTGCGGGTGTGTGAGAATATGACACGATGTATGGTTACTGACCGCCGTTTATTGGCGAGTCCGGAAGAACCGTAGGCTAGCCGCGGCATTGTCAATATTCTGCCCACTAGCAACATACAAATATATAACCCCCATCTTATCGATCAGCAATGGCCACAGTCAACACGGGCATCAATGCAGAACCCGTCTTGTTTATTAGACAGCCCCGTACTCCTCGTCCTCGCTCGAGTCACGTTCTGATCGACAGCGAAGATGAATATATGGGGCGGTAATCTTGTATACCGTTAATATATAGACTCGGTAATATCATCAAG
This sequence comes from Armandia brevis, assembly GCA_035585475.1. Lineage (NCBI taxonomy): Eukaryota > Metazoa > Annelida > Polychaeta > Opheliidae > Armandia > Armandia brevis. The sequence goes on along the minus strand of JAXGGS010614354.1, from coordinate 19,744 downwards.
AGATACATAGTGTAAATACATAGATCTATACGTGCAATTTACTAGAACGAAAGCGAGTGTGTGTTGTTTTAAAGCGTTTTAATATCAACGATATAATATAGATATTCTTGACGTCACAACGTGTTAACATGCTAGTTTTAACAATGCACAACAATTACGGGGAAACCTGCTGCGCTGGGCATCACATACACACAATCGTCATTATCGATGATGACCTATAAAATAAGCATTACTTTTTATTCACTGACACTTCCTCACGATAACAAACGGTGGTTGATTATTGGGGCAAATGTAGATGCATATTTCATTCAAAAAACATTTATTGTGCGACACAGTTACAGCGTTATGCGATTAGCTCCGCATTTACACAATTTTGTTTTAGGTGCATGTTGATGGATCGTTCATTCTAGTGATAAATAACAAGCTTTGGATCTAATTTAGTGTGATGAAGCTTTACAGGGTGTATGAGTTGCCCCCTAATGTTTTGTCGTATAATCGTCAATACTATTATGGAAGTTTATTGCTAGCTTTACAGAAAGTTGCAGAACACAAGCCTAGAACAAATACTGCGTATTTTTCATGCGTTTGATCGACCCACTTGGCTGAAAGAGACAACATTTATAAACCAAGTAGGGCACGCTCAAATGCCACGAAAGTCATTTACATAGAGATGACGTCATTGAAACAGGAACTACTTTCTGCTTCCGTTTGGGTTTTGGTTGAGGTACCCGGAAGTGGCTGGAACGCCATGTTTAACAATGAGGTTATATAGATGTAGGTCATGCACCAGACTTTTCCTCCCCTCCTCATATCTCATGACCAATGCTGCCAATTAGAGCGAACGTAGCAGACGGGTTCAGCTTCGACGCCAATGCAATGGTGATGATTAGTAAAAAGGCGATGAAATTTCCTAAATTAGGTTGATATATATAGCTGTTTACAAAGTCCTAGAGGGCACACTGCTTGCGTATCTATGGAAACGTCTCCAGATTAGTTAATATTTACGTCTGCGCTCTCCATGTGATCTAAAGCTGGCAAGCTCATATTGCACAGACATCAGCGCTATCAAATTCAATTTCATTGCATAAAATAACATCAACGTTAAATTTGTCTTTCGTACAACGCCGATGGCAGTGCGAATTGACAGCGTTAGACTTGGCTCGCCTGGCTGCGGTCCCATTTGTCATAGCCGGGCCACCTCCTAGAGATGACACGTTCAGATGAAACGAGTTGGGAATGTGGCGAGCATATCTGAAACGCCATGAATATCAATCATGCGAGCGCCTGATTGAATTTCCATCCTTCGCACTTCATTGGAGGCAATTTGCGTTCTTCCGCAGACAAACCCCGGTGAATGAGAATCTACGATTCTTTGACCGAAGTGTGGCACTCGAACAACATTCAATATGGCCGTCCGCAGCGCCAAATATAGCAAACGCAATGCATCTTGTCGTCTGCTACAGCGACAGAGGGTGTAGTCTGCTAGCATGTGTTCTCCCTACAGATGGCAAACGCTCTGGTCAGTACGATTAATATTAGTCATATCAATTTCTATTATTAATAGCAGATCGAATCTCAGCGTGCGTCTCTCCCGGGGCAGCTGGCCACCATCGATAGGCTGGCGTCTGAAGTTGTTAGAGCAGTGTTTCACCAGTCCGCCCGGACCTGTCAGTGCCTTATTATCAGGGCCCAGGAAACAGAGTGGCCATGGCTTATGACGTTTTTTGTTGCTATCGATCCTGAATCTGGCACAAATAGTAATCGCAGACGGCCACATAACAGCCGACTTGACGACTCGTATTGATCACAAAGCGCGCGAGAATGACTCGTAGTGGAGCAGACCATGTTATTAGCAGACGTATACGAGCTCGCGGCGAGTGCAGTCGTACATGAGAGAGATATAGGGATCGATGTTGATGTTGAGATAATAATGTATCATTGACCTAGAGGTGGGGTTACGCCAGGCATCACCTGTGTACGAGCTGCAGTGATTTCGATATTAATGTTAATGAGAATAGAAAACGATCACGTAAAATCGTTTTGTGTTGCATCCCTAGTATCACAGCGAGGCTACAGATGAGGATGATATTACTCCAGCCTTGGTGTTGGATTCGACGAGACCCTGAGCACAGATTGCCTTCGAAGCCAGTCACTTCGAAACGATATTTCAGAAATAATCCTCTCTCACTACGACAGTTGCTGACAGCTATAAACAACTTCCGGTTAGCGTCGTAACGACGTTCCCCCTGACACGTCAGACTCCGCCCCTGTGACGTGTTCCTTGATGTACATCCGTTCCAGCTACTTCGAAAACTCAAATCTAATATTTGATCTGGCACATGTCGTGACCTGATTATACCTTCTTTTTGCCAGCAATTCATTTCACCTTTGAGTCTTTGCACATCTCTCTCATTATAGAGTATCACATTTTGTACTTGCATTGCGTATGGGTAGGTGAACCGGAAGCGGAAGCCGCCCCCCTTTGCTAGAGATATGTTAACTAGAAATCCATGCCAGTGTTTAGCGCTGACATTGAGAGTGCCCTGTATCAGGCATGCGTCATCAGATACCACAGCTTCCGGATTCTCCTTAGGTATAATTTCCCCAACCCTGGGGCTTGGTGCCATTGGCGGGGTAGTCGTTATTACTTTATATCCGCTTTTACATTCCCCCACGTGTCCATAGATGTCGAGCTTGTATTTCAAGTCCAGGCCTTCAAGTGTTGCACAGTTGCTAACAGCAATGTACCAAGTCTCGGTTCTTTCGGCCACGTTGCCCCCTCCGGAAGTGAAACTCCTTCCTCCCTGACAGACGTACGTTGGCACCCCATTGGGATGAGTCATGTGACAACCTGACCAGCTAAAACGAGGTGTGAGCCTCAGGATTTGGTCGTCCTCTGGCCTCAAGAGATACTCCTTCTGCCAGCAATTCATTCGAGCACTGATAATTGACATCTGATCCTCAGAATAGAATAAAATATTTTGGCAACATTTATCAGCAGGGTAGGCAAATTCGAATGTCAATCTACCCGTGGCCATGATAGTGATGTTGGCTAAGTAGCCATACCAGTTTCGATCGGTGATAAGATGCCCCTCGTAGATACACGGCAGACCGGTTACACTAGCCACCACGCAGGTCGTGGGCAGCTCGCCAAAAACTGCCGCGAAGGCCCACAACAATTCCAACAACAGCACCAACATATTTTCCATGTCCTTTGCATCGGAAACTCAGCCAGAACCCCTCCCAAATCCCATTATCTCCATAGAAGCGGGCCAAGGGTCAGCATCGTCGTGAAATATTAATGTGAAAAATATTGGAATCGAGTCATGACATGAGTTGTTTTTTAGGAGTAGAGAGCGGCGGACCTGAAGCTGAGCTCCTGTGATTGAATGAACACAACGCGGTGCTGCTGGAATACCAAATCTCGGTGCTAAAAACTGTGTGGATATTATCCAGCGGGAGTCACGGAAGCCTGCTGTTGAATCAAGGAGCCGAAGCAATCCAGTGTAATGTCCCGGGTCAAGTCTTTGCTCGCACAAGTCTCACGATATCACAACCATTGACTGGCATCCCCTAGCGAGCCACCAATCGGGCGCTGGGCAATGATTTCCTCGGCGAAAATTCGTCTATACGATTATTTAAAGCAGTCCAAATGTTTTTCAATCAGCTCGAAATAAATGAGCACTTGCTCGCCAGAAGAAGCCAATTTCCCTCCGTCGTTGAGCTGTTTTTGTACCCTGATGAGATTGATGAGCTGGGATGTCGATCGTTAGACAGGTCATCACCTGGACTGGTGCGCGAGAAATCTGCAAGAGCAGACGACAGCTCGTCAGGAGGGAAGGAGTATCCTTGTCCCTGCGTTCGGCGTTCTTCCTTTCGATTGACAGCAGTCCACGAGCGTATTTACCGCCGATCAGTCCTCTGCCATGTCCTAGAGCAAACAAGAAGGCAGCAGCAGGCAGGAGGCGATTCCGTCTCCGAGTCCACCCTCGTCAGTCGGTCCCCTCAGAGCGTTCTCTTACCTTCCCGTCCTTCCCGCCTGTTCAGCTCACACTGCGCCGAGATCAATACCCACTACTAAATATCCATACTGGGCGCACAATACATGCACAGTGCGGGCTTGCCGGGCCTCCCTACTCCGTATTGTGGTGCATAATGGCATGGGAGAAATGCCTCCGGGGGATATAGGCAAGGTTCAGAGCTCACCGCCGACAAGTAGCAAGTAAAGGCGCCAAGGGCCAATTGATGCCAGTTATCTGTCCTTACTCAATGTCTACCACAAATTATCCTGTATTACTCTGCTATCATCGCCCTGAAATGTCCTTAGCATCCCGCTGCACATGTCAGAACAGTCGTAGTAGCGCCGGGATTCGCGATTTGGAGAAGCCCTCACTCAGTGTTGTTGCTCATGTTCTACATAACGTGTGAGTGACGACGGGTACTTGGGCACAAAGTCCGCTCAATACTTGCCTGATTCTCTCACACCCAGCCAAACGAGCCAGTATCACGAGCATATGAACGTACTCGCTCTGTAAAGCGGTAAAATAATATTCCGTCTGCCCACAAATATGAAGCTATATGGCCTGGTGTGTACGAGCCGAGCAGAGCCGGCGTCAGCGGGAGCGACTATAACCGGTGGTGGTGGTGAGCATGGACAGCTTCAGCACATGGCATCTCCCTGATGCAGAAGCACTTCAGCCATGGAGCGCTTCAGCCGACCACAAATTGGTGTAGATGCCTTGTCGATAGCTGGTAATAGACTGTAATGTTGGCGGGGATCTGCGGTGGCGTATTTTACCTAATACCGGGTCACGGTGAGAGAGAGCTGAGGCGAGCCGGGGGCCGGGTAGATGACAATCACAGAGACTCGGGTGGCCATGCCGTGCAATCTCGCTTAAGTACAAACCGGCACACGTACGCAGCAGCACCCCGTCAGTATCCCGCGATGCGATGCACGCCAGCAGCCCCAGCAGCCATGCAGGTATCTTCAAGTCAAAAGCGACAGTCACGTGACGCTTCTGAATGTGCCCCGCTATGGGTGCAAATACATATTAATACGCTTGAAGAGCCGAAGCATGCGGTGCCAATAATCTATTTCCAGTCGGCCGCTCCCCTTAAAGAGCTTTCAATAAGGAGAAGACACTCTGCAGGAATTGGTCCACCCTGAAAGGGTCTCACCAATCTAGGGTATTGCTCATTTGTCGGTATAATTAAGTCTTTGGTAAATCGGCTTTTGGTGCATGCAGTCACCGGGGCAGGTGGCCTTGGGAAGTGTGACCCATGGGACGATTAGTGACGTGGGTCGGCTCTTGTGGTGCTAGGCTGAATGGAATCAAAGTTGTTAACAACCTAAGACTCTAAATAAGCCGAACATG
>JAXGGS010614132.1:0-10091 GCA_035585475.1 Armandia brevis | reverse complement strand
GAAATTTATATCAGATGCTTTGTTTTATTCTGTCTACTGATGAAGAATTTGTGGCGAAGGATGAATATGTTTCAGATTATACGAAAATGACATTTTCGGAATTTTTAAATTTCATCTTATTAACAAGGCAATTTAAATTAAATGACGATCATAGTAAATCTAATTTATCAATGATAATTTATTCTTTTGTGGGCATAGTTAGGTAACAATCATTGGTTTTTATTTGCTGTTGTTGCTCGCATCACGCACGATTTGTAAATTCTTTTTTACGAGTTTGGTACGTGGATGATCAGAACCAAGAGATTCTTCATGTATGGATAATGCTTTCTTAGCATATTCTTCTGCTTTTTTATGATCACCATTTACATAGTAAAGAGCACCAAGATTATTATATGAAGTTGCAAGAAGAGGGTGATTTTCAGGCAATGATTTTTTGTAGATTTCTAATGCTTTTTGAAAATACGTTTCTGCCTGTTCATAATTTCCAGCAGCAAGAAAATTTACCCCAGCTTGATTTAGAAAATAACCCTTTAACTCATTCTCAGTATTAGGAGTAATTTCAAAAGCAGAAACATAATATTCCGCTGCTTTTTTATGCTTATATCCAATTAATACCGAGATGGCTTTATTTTCACGTGTCTTGGCGATTTCCAATGCTGATGCATCATGTTGTTTCTGTTGAATGTCCTCAATTTGATCAAATATCTTTTCAGCTTTTTCCCATTCAAGTTTTATATTGGAATTTTCTGCCTTTTTAAGCAGATTATTTATTTCTTTATTTCCTGTTTTATATTCATCAATTTTGTTTTGTAATTGATTATGTTTTTCTGCTAAATCTTGTAATTGTTGGGAAAGTTGTCCTGATTCATTTTGTTCAGTAAGATAAATATTTTTAAAACTTTTAAAAAATTCTCTGGGTATTTTATATTTTTTTTCCAGCTTTTTAAATTTATTTTTTTGTAAAAGTTCACGGATTTCTTTTTCCGAGATATAGATTACTTTTTTCTCTTTCTTAAAAAGCATAACTAATCTTAGAATGGCAAATATTATTGCTAGGAACGCTGCAATCGAACCAAGAAGTACGGCATTATCATTAAAAAAAGATTTCAACCATTCTACAATATCAATAAAAAAAGATTTCATCCATAAAGCATAACATTTTTTTTGCGATGCACAATATGGTTGTATGGGATTAAGAATACAATCAGAAAACTGAAAAAATTATCCGCCGCCGCCGACAGTTAATTTATCAATTTTGATCGTGGGCTGACCAACACCAACGGGTACGCCTTGTCCGCCTTTGCCACAAACACCAATACCGGGATCAAGTGAAAAATCATTCCCAATCATTGACACATGTTTAAGCACGGTCGGACCATCACCAATTAATGCCATATTTTTCAATGGCTCGGCGATTTTTCCATTTTTAATGCGGTATGATTCGGTACAGTTAAAAACAAATTTCCCATTGGTTATGTCGACCTGACCACCCGAAAATGAAACCGCATAGACCCCATCCTTGACCGATGAAATTATTTCGCCCGGATCTTTATCGCCCGCCTTCATAAATGTATTTGTCATGCGTGGCATCGGGGCAAAGGCAAAATTTTCACGACGACCATTGCCCGTTGATTCTTCACCCATAAGATGGGCGTTTTGACGGTCCTGTAAATAGCCAACCAATATACCATCCTCGATCAATGTTGTGGCCTGGGTCGGTGTGCCTTCATCATCGATACTTAGTGACCCACGGCGACCTTCGATCGTTCCATCATCAATGACCGTCACGCCTTTTGCGGCGACCTGTTGTCCGATTTTGCCACTAAATGCCGAAGTTCCTTTGCGGTTAAAATCGCCCTCTAATCCATGGCCCACCGCTTCGTGCAATAAAATGCCCGTCCAGCCATTGCCAAGTACTACTTCGCTTTCGCCTGATGGTCCGGCCACTGCCTCAAGATTTACTAGGGCCTGGTCAAGGGCGGTATGTATAAGACCTTGCCAATATTCGGGGGCGATATAGGTTGCGTAGCCTGCACGACCGCCGCCGCCAGCAAATCCATTTTCCTGCTTGTCGCCCTGTTTTACGGTGACGGAAACATTGATCCTTACTAATGGGCGTTTGTCGTGATAAATTTCTCCGTCTGGTCGTAAAATAGTTACCGAACTAAATGATCCAGAAAGTGAGGCACTGACTTGAACAATATTTGGGTCTTTTGCACGTGCGTAGCTGTCTATATCTTCGAGTAATTTGGTTTTAAATGTAAATTCATGATCATCAACCGGATTGATTTCAGGGTATAAAAGTCTGTTTGTTCGTTTCGGTGCGTTGATCGCCGAAAGATCGACGGCTTTTGATCGTTGTAGATTTGCACTTTCGATGACGTCTTTTGCACGTCTTAGTCCATCTTCGGATAAATCGGTGGAATGGGCAAAGGCGGTGATCTCGCCCTCTATGCCACGAAGGCCAAAGCCCTGTGCGATATCAAAGCTGGCGCTTTTTATACGGCCATCGTCAAATGTGAAGTCTTCGCTTTCACAATATTCAAGATAAAGTTCGCCATCTTCATATTTCTCTAGTGATTGGGACGTTAGTTTTTGGGCTAAATCCTGATCAAGATTTAACTTTTGGAAAATATCATTTGGCATAATTACTCTTTTCAATATGATGTTGGTACTTTATATTTGATTTATGACATTAATTGATGTTATTTTTTTTACAATCTCGATAACTAAGTTATATTGATAACTAAGTTATATTGATAACTAAGTTATATTGATAAATATTTGATAGGAATATTTGACGAAATATTTAATATTGTTTATGACGATAAATGATATTATAAATAATTAAATTAGCATCGAAATTAAAAAATAATCATGAAAATAAATTTTGTAAATAAAATCAACTCTACTCTTAATAATAAAGTTCAATCAGTTAAGTCATCTTTTGAAAAGAACTTCATAAACAATATCTATGCGAAACTATTGGTTGCGATAAGTATCTGTTTTGGATTGTTCTATAATGCGGCTTTTGCACAACAGGCAGATAGCCGTGCAAAAGAGGGTGGCGTTTGGCTTTTGAAACCGGAAACTTCTTTGGCAAAGGATGTTCATTGGTTCATGAATTGGGTTCTAATGCCAATTTGTGTTGGTGTGGTAATATTGGTGTTCTTGTTGCTGCTTTTTGTAATTATAAAATATAATAAAAAAGCTAATCCTACGCCTGCTAAATTTACACATAATGTTTTAATTGAAATTATTTGGACTGTGATTCCAGTTCTGGCTTTGGTTTATATTGGGTTCTTTTCTTTCGATATTCTTACTAAACAGGATATTCTTCCTGATGGTAGAGCAAAGATTTATGAAAATGTTGATGGTTCAATCACATTTGTAAATGATTTCCCTGAATCAAGAAAAGTTGCACATGCCAAACATTTAAATGTTTTTGGGCATAATAATGAGGGTGACAGAACACTTCTTTCATATAAGACCGATTATTCACTTGATGGTCTTGGTGATGAAAATGTGACAATTAATCTTAGTAACCCGAGCAACTTTAGCAAATATGAAGTGGTCGCGGGACGTTCAGTTGATCGTGATGGCAATGTTGTTACTGAACCGGGACTTACGATTAAAGCGAATGGTTTCCAGTGGGGTTGGACGTATGATTATCCTGAATATGGTGATGTATCATTTACGTCAAATATGCTTGAAAAGGATGAAGTATCACAACCTGATCTTTATTTATTTGAAACTGATAATCACATTGTCGTTCCATCAGGCGTTACAATAAGAGTTCTGATGACAAGTAGTGATGTTATTCACTCTTGGGCTATTCCTGGATTCACTTTGAAAATTGATGCTGTACCTGGTCGTGTTAACTCAACATGGTTCAGAGTAGAAGAGGGCAATGAAGGAATGTTTTATGGTCAATGTTCTGAATTATGTGGAATTGATCACGCATATATGCCGATTTCACTTAAGGTTGTCACAAGAAAAGAATTCTGTGAATGGGTTGGTGCGAAACAGGATGAGTTTGCCGTGGATAAACAATCAGTAAGTGACAGACAGACAATTTGTCAGGCAAATGATAAAGAGAATATAGTAACGGCTTCTATAATAGAGGCTTTAGTTTCAGAATAATTCTGAATCAGAATAATTCTTAACTGGAATAATTTCGAGCTGGAATAATTCCAAACCAGAATAATTTTGAACAAAATAATTTTGAATAAAATAATTTGAAACGAAATAAAAAGGAAGAATAATGTCAGCTAATCACGTACCTGGTTTTTTTACCAGATGGTTTTATTCCACAAATCACAAAGATATTGGGATTTTATATTTAATATTAGCCGTCGCATCCGGAGTAATCGGTGGTGCAATGTCTGGCTTGATGCGGATGGAGCTTGCTGAACCTGGTATAACGGTATTAACGGCATTCACCGCAGGTGAAACATCAGCCGAGACCATTACGGCAGCAAAGAATTTTTATAATGTTTTGACCACTTATCATGGCTTGTTCATGATCTTCTTTATGGTTATGCCGGCAATGATCGGTGGATTTGGTAACTTTTTTGTACCAATTCTGATCGGTGCGCCGGATATGGCATTCCCACGTATGAATAATATGTCATTTTGGATGTATGTTGCATCAGGGATCCTTGCTACAACTTCTATGTTTATCCCTGGTTACGCAGATCAACTTGGATTTGGTGGGGGTTGGACAATGTATCCTCCTTTATCTTCTTCTATTGGGCATGCGGGTCCTTCGATGACATTATTGATTTTTGCCCTTCATATTGCGGGTGTGTCTTCGATCCTTGGGGCAATTAATTTCATCGTGACAATTTGGAATATGCGTGCACCGGGAATGGGATTGTTCAAAATGCCTTTATTCCCATGGGGTGTATTTATTACTGCGTTTCTTTTGGTAATTTCATTACCCGTTTTTGCCGCAGCCATAACGATGTTACTGACCGACCGGGTCTTTATGACGCAATTCTATTCCTCGGCGGGCGGTGGTGATCCACTTTTATACCAACATTTATTTTGGTTCTTTGGTCATCCAGAAGTGTATATTCTTATATTGCCGGGCTTTGGTGTGATTTCGCAGATCGTTTCAACATTTTCAAGAAAACCAGTTTTTGGTTATTTGGGAATGATTTTTGCGATGATCGCAATTGGATTTGTTGGATTTATTGTTTGGGCTCACCATATGTTTACGGCGGGCATGAGTTATGAATTAAAATCATATTTTGTTTTTGCGACAATGGTGATTGCGGTTCCAACAGGGATTAAAATCTTTTCTTGGATTGCGACAATGTGGCGTGGATCAATCGATTTCAAGCCCCCAATGATTTGGGCATTTGGATTTATTTTCCTTTTCGTTGTTGGTGGTGTGACCGGAGTTATGCTTGCGAATGCAGGAATAGATCATACATTACATGACACATATTTTGTTGTTGCGCATTTCCATTATGTTCTTTCACTTGGTGCTGTGTTCACAATTTTTGCGGCATGGTATTATTGGTTCGACAAAATGTTTGGTGTCACATATTCGCATTTCATTGCAAATTTACATTTCGTATTGATGTTTATTGGTGTGAATATAATATTCTTCCCTCAACATTTCCTTGGATTACAGGGAATGCCAAGAAGATATATTGATTACCCAGAAGCATTTGCATTTTTGAATAAAATGTCATCGCATGGATATACAATAATGGTTATTTCAATGTTGGTATTTGTTTACCATCTTTTAGATAGCTTCTTCTTCAGAAGACGTGCTGCGGTTTCAAATCCATGGGGCGAGGGTGCGGATACTCTTGAATGGACTTTGCCATCTCCTCCGCCATTCCATCAGTTCAATGAACTACCGAAATTTAAAGATGGAAAAATGATTGATCCAGGTAAATCATAAGGTTTAGTATTTTTACTATCCCTGGTACTGAGTTGTCAGAATAGATATTTATGAGGAAGAGCAGGTTTGCTTTTCCTCTTTTTTTATGGGGGTCAGATATCGGTTTCATTTTGCAGCGACACAAAATTTTATGATGAAAGTGTAGTTATTCATCCGGTTCATGCATTAAGATATTTTGTTTTACCCTTTGTCATATCGAGTTTGAACAAAGAGAACAGAATTCTATTTTGTTCTTTATTTTGATATGTTTCTTGCTGACAATTCTTTGCTAAGATACTTTCAATTGTAGGCTTCAATACTTATCGACAGAGCGATATTGACGGTAATGTGAGTTCTATGTGTTTGTTTTGTGTCCTATCTCCTCATGTTTTTTGGTTATTTTAATATGTAGATATATTTACCTGAATGTTTTCAAAACATCCTGAACATTGATGGAAGAGATGATAATTAAATAATGGATTACGTTGAAAGAAGTGCGTGAATTAAGAACTTATAATTCATCGAGTGTTTTGATAAACAAAAAGGGAAAAGAATTCCTTCATCAAATTCTTGTTCCCTTTATGTAGTAGAAATCTAGTTTTTTATTTAATAAAATGCTATTTCTTAAAGATCTTCTGGGCTATTTCTTTTTTCATATAGACCGTAAACTAAGGTTGAAATACCTATGCAAATTACAAGCCCACCAATACCAACACCTGGTGAATAAAATGATTCCTCAATGATATAACCCATAAATCCAAGTCCAAAGCCAACACCAATTTGTATCATTCCCGTACGGATATGGGATTTTCTTTTTTTATAAAAATCATTACTATGGGTAAGATTTTCAATTAATGATTTTCGCTCATCTGATGGAAGGTCCTTGTTATTTATTAACTCGGCTATCATCCTATTTTTTTCAGTTTTGTTTTTACTTATAAAATAAAAAATTGTCCATATAATGAATGGAAGAATGGCGATTCCTGCCATGGTTGCTATAAATTCCATAAATGGTTCAAAACTGTTCATAATAATATCCTCTTATCTTGTAACTCAGATTAAAATAAAAAAAAATAGTTTTCAATATATAGGTGATAGAAACTAGTATTTTATCGATGAAGAGTATGAAAAGCATAAAATCTGAGACAAAATTAGCAGTAGAATCCTATTTAATCCTAAAACAGACATCGTTTTTAACTGTAAAAGTAAGAGTATTTACAGGACTATTCATGAATTAAGTGACATTCTTATAAAAAAGACAATAAAATCAATAAAGAAATATAATGTCGTGAAAAACCCAATTGCGTAGAATATGCTTCTTGGGCTTGGGTTCTTTTCGGTAGCAATCATATAATAGAATATAGTAAAAAAGATCCTACTGGCTGCATAGATAGATAATATTATACCAAGTTTTTTTGGACCGTAGCCACTTAATATAGCAACAATAGCCAGACCAAATAATGGAATGATATTTTCCAAAGAGTTTCTGAATGCCCGGTCACTGCGGAAAACAAATGAATTTTGTCCCAATTCTGGATCGACTATGCCAGGTATATATTTTTTTTGCTTTCTGTGGGCAATAGTTGCCACGATTGATTGAACAACAAGGGTAAATAATATTACCCAGATCATCGCGATACTTAGACAATAATTTTCTATCATTTAATTCTCCATATTTTTATCTGCTTCTTTAAAAATCTCTACCATTGGTTTTGCCATAAAGGGAATGAGGAAAAATGTTAAAATGGGTGGAAAGAAAGAATTATCCATCATTCTAAACGGAATTGTAAATGAAAAACCAATAGCTGCATATATTAGAATAACTAATATAAGTCTCCAAAATCCTATTTGTTCCTTAACTAGTTGATGTGAATATTTTAAACATTCGATGGTGGTCATATTTTTTTCTAATCTTACAAAATATATAAACGAAAAAGCGAGGATAAGATATATACCCGGAATAATTAATGCACAAAATCCCAAAATTATCAATATTGCACCCGTTAGTGCGGCGAATAACAGTTTATACCACATCCCATTACTAAAGCTGAATTTCAAACATTCACCAAAATGTAGTTCTTTTTCTTTGGTTAGTTCCATTAGATACTTTATCAATGCCCCTTTTATCGCGGGAACAGCCAATAGCCCAATGACAGTAAAGGATGAAACAAGTATCATTAATGTAGCCACTAATGAATTTATTAGTATTTTCCAATAATTTTCATATCCAGTTTTCAAGCCAACTAAAGCACATTTTTTTAAATCTATTCTATTCATAATTACCCCTAATTATCTGAATTTTAGGGGATATGCCTTTAATGTCAAGCGGGCTTTGATATCGTGCAAAAGTTAAGTTACTTCTTTTGCCACCATTTTTTATATGATTTATTCAGTGCTTCGGTAAGATCGGCGGATACTTAATGCCCAGATTCTATAATCCTATTTATAAGATCTAAAAGCGTTTTTTGTTTGTAATATTTAAAAAGAAAATCACAAATTACGGAAACTATGACCATATCCAAGACACGATAGTTGCGGTGTAAATATTCATAATTTATCCTGTTAAAATTAAATCGATTATTTTTGCTCAAGATAAGAAAGCAAATTTTTATATTTAAACTTGCCGCCAAAATATTCTATTTCATCATCGTCAAATGTCAGAAGGCTTTTGATTAATGATTTCTGTGCTTCAGGAAAATTGAAGATCTTATTTAAATCATTAAACTGAACATTAATTGTAAATAAGGTGTAATCTTCGTGAAATCTACACAGTGTTTGTCTTTCCGATCTTATGATCCAATTTTCTATCTTGTTTTTTGGATATCCTTCGGGCTTATTATGGAACCTTTTCATGTCGCTGTGAATGAGCCAATTTTTACGTTCAAAAACTTCATGCAGGGGTGAGTTTTCGATAAAGTGATGAATGACATTGCCGGATTTTTCATTTAACGATGTAACAGGCCTGTGAATATCAAAAAGTGACTGGCCAATCTTTTCTTTTACATCCCAATATGAAGGTGAGCATAAGCACGCCGAAATAAGTCTTTGTTCATTTTTAATATCAATAATTAAAATATCATCATTTACACAAAGCGATAAATCAGCAATTAAATCAGTGTAAAGATATTCTTTGACCGGGATATAGGTTTCAAGAATATTCTCAGCTATTGAGGAATTTTCGTCTGTCGCAACGATATTTTTATAATTGTTGTCAATTTGATGTTTTTTATAGTTATAAATTTCATCCGTGATCTGATCAGAAAACCAATTCTTTTTTTCAATTTTCCTAAGGTTTAATTTATATTTTTTTGATCCCTTGCCCCAAGGTGGCGATATCCAAAAATCATCATTGTTAATATAGGGTGAGTGCATATTATTTTTGAAATAGTTTTTTTAATATGGTTAGCATACCAAATAAAAACCATAGAACAACTATCACCCACCAAAGTATAAAGAACCAATCATTTTTTGAAGTGCCGTTCCAATTTAGCCATTCAAAAATTATTGCTTCCATAAATATATCAAAGGCAAAAAATACGATAAAGCCCAAGATCCAAAAAATAAAAAGATTTATATTTTTCATTTTTAGACCGTTTAGAGCCCTGTAATATTTGGTAGAGGAAAGCTGTTTAGCATAAGTTCAATTTTCTCGAAAAGTTCACCAACACCAAGGCTTGACCATAAAATCAGGAAACCAATAAAATATTTAATATATTTAAAATATTTGAACTTTATGACATCTCTTATCATGTCGATTACTGGTAAATAAAATATCGAGGATAAGAGTAAAATTGCCAAACCATAATAAGGATCATTCCCCCAAAATTGGTTTACTATCCCAATGAATGAAAAGGCTAAACCAAATAAAAGACTTGTGATATTTAAAAATATTTTTTTCATTTTATGCCCCTTTGTTTTATGAAATATTTGAATATATTTTCTAAAAAAAATTATACTATATTTTGTTATTTTATTCAGAAAATTTTTTTTTACTCTTTATATTCCTTTAATGAAAAATTCACTTCATATAAAAGAACCTCTACATCTATTGCTAGAATATCTATCAGACCAAAACCTTTTCTATATTGTTGACTGATAATTTCGCCTGTAATTTCTTCAATAAGAAATAATATATGGCCTTAAATGGTACTGTGAAAACAGCTTGTTTTTATCCTACTCCACCGTTACTGAT
>JAXGGS010614021.1:0-10091 GCA_035585475.1 Armandia brevis | reverse complement strand
AATACCTAGAGTGGACTAGTGCTTCAAAGCATGGTCATGTTTAGATGATTAAGTAATACCACAAATATATCTTACCTCTGGAGATTGTGGAATGAACCGGACAACCCCGGCATCGATCTTTCCTTTGCTGGGGTCAATAGGTCGCCTGAGGATACAACTTCCGTTATGCTGACCTCCAAAAAGGTGAACGCTGATTTTTCCATTAGTTGCCACACGGGTTATACATTCCTGTATGATGACGTCACCACTGGCAAGCAGATGTTTGACCTTTGACTCCAAGTCGGATTTTGTTGCCCTGACAACCCCGTCCCCATCGGATCCAATTGTCGGTTTGACAATGTAAATTGTGAACTCTTTATTGATGACTTCTCGGATAGCCAGCATAACATCTTCATCCTTTATCTCCTTGCTTATGATCCTAGTGTATGGAATATCTACTCCGAGCTCTTCTAACTGACAAAGATAACCTTTGTGCATGTTCCATCTGACCGCATGCGGACGGTTGTAAATCGGTAGATTCAGATTTTCGACGTTCTCGAGCCACTTCAGAAACTCCAAGTGGTGGTGTTTATATTCAGACATGCCAAGGACGAGAATGACAGAGAAACTATTCCAGTCAACCTCAGTTCTGTTCCACAGTACAATCTTCAGACACAATTCATATTGGGCTAGTTCTTCCTCAAGTAATCGGAATCCTACCATGAACCGTTCATCCAACAGCGTCTCCTCATAACAAGCAATGGCTATGGCTTTATTTGGCATCTGATTGACAGGAATGTACATTGAAAACTCGAAAATATTGTTATTGTTTTTCGTGTTAGTATAAAGACATTATCATTCAAATCAATCGCACAATATAACAGCAGCTACTGGATTACTGGGGTTCTTTATAGATATATACGCCCTAACTAGGTAGTATACTTGCCTTGATTTTGTGTGATTTTCACGTTGCGTATTACTCGTCGATGGATGGTGGAAATATGTCGAAATAAACACTTTTATTTTTATGTCTAAGACTCGGGCACAAATAAGTGTAACGCCTCGGTTAGGCGCACATACACAAAGTGTTCAAAAGATGACCTTCAGAAGATGGAAATGTTGTCATTATAACAATACCAGAGAACTTCTTTATATATGTCATCAGGTGCAATATTTAACTTGGAATTCTTGATTTGATCCATTGATGAAATGAACAAGGCGGAAATGTTTTCATTATAACAATACCAGAGACCCTCTTTATACAATATTTGCTCACCTTGAAATTCTTGAAAGTGTAACTTATGAGATTACTAGGTCAATTGTAATATGACTCATTTCAATAACTTGCTTTATCATATGTCTGATTATATCATTCAAATTAAAACCATTATCTTACAGAGATGAACAAGGATGAAAGTCATATATTTAACCAACGCGTACAAACGTTTGATAATCATTTTTATTTCATAGTCGGAGGATGCATGATACTCGATACGTAATAGTTGCATAACTAGAAATAGTTTCAATCCGATGACTTATCGGTCAAAAATTGTTTATACTGATAACATATTACGTCAATCTATGTTTGAAATTCCACTTTTCTAGCAATTTCCCTGGCCAAGGCAACGGCCTCGGTATTGGTTCCGTCATAGCTGATGAGAGGCTCCAAAATCTCAAACTCGTTCAGGAGAATTCTGCCTGTGTCGAGATCTTCCATCAGGTCCACTCTCGCATATAAGAAATGTTCGTCAGGACTTATGATCGACTTAGCGCACTTGTAGACTTGCTCTGCCGCATCCACGAGTTTACCAGCACCGGAAGTGAATCTCTGCACGTCATCGATATCGATCTTCCCGCTGTCTGGGTTGATCGGACGCTTCCGGATGCAGCTTCCGTTGTACTGACCACCAAAGAAGTGGACGCAGACTTCACCGTTCGTCGGCACGCAGGAAATGTACTCTTGAATAATGACGTCATCAGTGAGAAGTAGGTTATTCACCTTGGATTCAAGGTCAATGTTAGTTGCAGTTGTAATTCGCTGCCCATCTCTCCCGATTGCCGGTTTGACGATGTATTCTGTGAAATCATTCTTTCTCAATTTGTCCAAGGCCGATGCAACAGATTCTTGGTTACTATTCTTTGAAATCATGATGGAATACGGTATAGACACCCCGAGTTTTTCCAGCTTTAGGAGATAACCTTTATGCATGTTCCATCGAAAAGCTACGGGGCGGTTGAATATGGGAAGCCTTTGTTTCTCTGTCATCTTCAGCCAATCGAACATTTTAAGAGTCAATTTGGTGTAATCCGTCATCCCCATAACTAGAATAAGCGAGAATTGGCGCCAGTCGACGTTGGGGTCGTCCCATATAACGATTTTTAGCTGACAGCCATATTTGAGTAACTCTTGCCTTAGGAATTGAAATCCACGCGTGTACCGGAAATCCTCTAGACAAGCTGCGCTACTTGCCATGCCAATGATTTTATCGTCCATCTGAAGGTATGACATAAAGTGAGCATAAAGACATGTGCTGTTAAAATCGGGGCGGGTAGTGTCCTCTATAAGATCACTAGGCGTACATGCATACATAGAGAAACTTAGTTAAAACACTTACCTAGATTTTGGGTAGACGTATCACAATTCAGTGAGTCTTCAATTACTGAATAAAGCAAAGGGATGAATCAATGTATAGTATGAAGTCAGCTTTTAAAACTTGAAGGTAACTTTGGACTTGTTCATATATATACTATGGGCTGTCAAAATTACGTGCCACGAGAGTACAACTGCGCATGTCTGCCACCTGATCAATTGATAATAGGTCTAGTTTAAATAATATGAGCACCCGCTTTATCAGTGTTGAATATCCTACCACCCAGACCAAACACTCAGGCAAATATATCTATTTCATTTCTACAAAGCAAAGGCGGCAATTTATGTTATCATTGCTATTCCTCTACAATGACGCTTGTTGGCGATAAAACCATCCATGTGATTTTGACGTATATGATTTGAAAAGTCATCTAATAGGTTGATATGGACAATATTACTATAGAGGTACTGCGAAAGAACATAGATAAAACCCCACTCGCTGCAATAAATAATTGTTATTATACCCTCAATTAAACAGCAAGCCAACTCGACTTGCCACTCATGTAGCTTGGCCTGTTAATCTTACAACCTGATGAAACGGCACAAGTAAAATATTCAGACCTAACTAAGAGATTCACTTTCTGCAGCGTGTCAGCCATTGATATGTATATGTAGTTAAATATTAATGAGCTCTTGAAAAACTTGCAAATGGAACATTGACAGACTGTTGAATTATATAACAGCAGCGGTTATAACTCATATACTGGCACTATCAACTTCGGATCTAATTCTTAATGAAAGTGAGAAGGATCTTAAACGAAAATCTACCTGTCTTCTAGTATAACCTTTACAAGTTAGCTGATATATTTGGACGCCCGCCTTCATGCATGGGAGAGAGTATGGTAATAAATTAATTAATATCAAACCCCCGTTGCTGGACTTTTCATTAGGTCCTTACACACATAACTACACAGCAGTCTACGTGGGTTAGCACATGTAATTAAGCGTAATGACAAGCATATCTATAGTACTCTCTCAATAGCTGCACCTGTGTGGATTGTCGTGATCTAACTACACCGGCCTACCGCTAGAATGCTTTACTTGTTTTTGAGTACTCGGAAGGTTTTGTTGCCAATGAATTGCAGCAAGGTGACGGCCTTGGTGGATTGAGGTCACGAAGTTGTCTGAGATAGATGTCTGCGGCGTTAGCCAAACACCTTACAATTTGATGTAAGGTAGTTATTTACGACTATCCTAGTTACCAGGTGCAATGATATGTTCAGTGAACTAACATACTATTCAGTACATGTAAACAACTGCAAATTTATAAGAAACCCATTCAAACCCAGAAATTATGGGTTCATTTCAACGCATCGCAAAAGATGGCTAATGTACGATGATATAGTCATGAATGAAGTATAGACGTATATGATTCAACACAGGTTTTTTAATGTTTAAATTGAACATCCTGTCATGGAGCGCGGTATTGGGAGATAGTAAATAGTACCCGCTTATACAAATAATTCTAATAATACTCTAAATGGTCCAGAAAACCTACGGCCATCATTAAAAGGCATTTACATGTCAATACTGCTGCAGCTGCGTCAACAAACCCCACTTCTTCACAAAACGAAGAATTTTGAAGGAGCTTAACTAATTGCATCAAATCCCCTCGTAACCTGAATTTATAAGGTCAATCGCGAGATCGCACAAGACGGAATTCAATTCGTACCGGGCTGCATGACCCTCACTGAAATCATATAGATGTCGAACTATTATGTGGAAATGTGCAGTACATGGTACATATATGTTTATCTTAAAGGAACAAGATTGACTGTTGTCCGCATTGATGTTTTTCGCATTGATGACCAAAATTAAGTTCACAATTAAGTACATTTAGTACATTGTTTCACCATGTGCATTCTAAATCACTACCATCATATCCCCGCACAAACTTGTGCAGGGTATTCATATGACATGAAAACGGTCGTTATCGGCTATAATACTTCTACGTACGTCTGATTTGTATTCTACAATCGTTAGAATAGTGTTTAAACACTGCATAATACCTGCCCACCTTGCACTAGTTAATAAAAATAGAGTGATAGCATTGAACCATAAAAACCTGTCATATCGGTCTAGCCAATAATCAAATATGTATGGTCTTGGTTAAACTAACTATATATATCTTTGAAACATGAAAAAATGCATGTCACTTAGAGTGTCGGTTTACCGACGGCTTAGCCCAGATCCTTCCGTTTCACTAAGTGTATCCCTGACTTCTACCCACGGTCCCAGCTTATCCTCGCCCCGATAACTAGCTCATCATATTCACCTTCATCTTTGGAAAGCCGAACCATCTATTGAGTTCCCCGCCCACCACCTAACTAATGATTGTAATCGCTCCTGCTCACAATTTACCCTAACTAATATACAAAAGACAGTTCTCTCACAATAACCTAGCTATACATAGCAAAGGCTTCTCACTCCATGCCACCTCCAGAATCCCGCGCTTCCAGCATTCCCCTTTCGCATGTTATTTTACGTTATCTCATGCTCCCAGCTGAACCGTCTAGCTCCATGCTACACTGCTAAATCCCGTATCGCTGGCCCCAAAATTAATGATTAATGCTAACAACATGTATTAGTAATACCTATACTACTTATACATGCGCCGGCCCTCATGGGAATCTACACACTACTGTAGAGACACTGGACCCTCTGACCGTATACTAATTTATACAGATCTCTTCCCCCATCTATTCCTGTTTAACCGAAACAACTTTTTCTGATGCAGAACTACTCGTGCAGAGATATCCGGGGAAATGGCGGGGAAGAGAATGAAATGTATACGTAGCATGGTTGCACTCTACAGACCAAGTTTTATATGCTAGAAAAACATTTGTATTGACATCTTAACGCTTTTGGCATGTGAGGTTTCAAGTATATTAGGGTCCGAGTGTGCGCGATCATACATGTTCTTGGTTTAAGCCACGAATTAATTAAGTATGACTTTTACCGACTGTGTCGCCAGCAGGCAAATAACCGGATGCTTCATCTTATGGCATTTAAGTCAAAATGAGATAATCGCATTCGACAAATGCATGCAAAGGAATTAGTACAACTAGCTGTTTTTACTCACATTCACCGGGTTAGACTGATCATTGCTGACACCGTTTAACTACACTCAACGATCCATCTGCGTAAACTACTCCCTATACCGATATCTAAGGGACACAACTATTACAGTACATGCGTTGATAGCTATTGATACGATTCAATTACGTATAAAATAGTTTAACGCAAATGTTGAAGGCTATTCTGCATTTATTCCGCCATCCGATCTATAGAAGATATTAACACGTACGCGTTCATATAAGTTTATATAATATAATGGTTACTTCTATTTTAGGTCCGCTTTCAAACTTATTCTTATATTAACTTCAAATCCATAGATAGAATAATTATAAGAATCCGATATACGAAGTATTTGTTTTATACAATTTTTTTTTGAGTAATGATTAAATTGTTCATTCACATAATAAATAAAAGTCACCTGACTTATTTTAAACATGATATCTACAGTTTATGTCGAGAACAAAAATAACGTAATTACTTTTGTGCAGGGAAATATACATTTACCAAACAATATGCATTGTAACATATAATCCGAGATGTTTACATGAACTTGGATGAAGGATGGTAGGCGCTTTATTCCTACTCGCAACCATGTTATATGACACTGTTCCTTTGAATCAGTCACCGATCCTGACTGCTATTTCCCTGGCCAAGGCAACTGCTTCAGGATTGGTTCCATCATAGCTGATCAGAGGCTCCAAAATCTCAATCTCATTCAGGAGAATTCTGCCAGTTTTTAGATCTTCCATCAGATCCACTCTGGCGTACAGGAGATCTTCCTCAGGACTGATGATAGATTGAGCAGCTTTATAAGCCTTTAAAGCCACTTCTACCACCTTAAAATATAAATAAAATCACGTTCATTAAAGCATTAGGCCAATGGGGTTAACACTTGTTCTATGTACAGCACGCCTAAGCCAAAAAATCTATTCGCTGATGAATCGGACACATGCCCCGATCATGAATGGTGAAATTCCTTAAAAGGGAAAGTGAGGAATTTATCAAAGGGCAAATTAGACTCCCGGCCAAAATAAATACCGTCCCTATAACTGGCTAATGATACCTAGAGTGGACCAGGGCATCAAAGCATGGTTAGCATCGCTCATGTTTAGATAATTAAGTAATATTACAAATATATCTTACCTTTGAAGATTGTGGAATGAACCGGATGACACCATCGTCATCGATCTTTCCTTTGCTGGGGTCAATAGGTCGCCTAAGGATGCAACTTCCGTTATGCTGACCTCCAAAAAAGTGAACGCTGATTTCTCCATTAGTCGCCACACAGGTTATACATTCTTGTATAATGACGTCACCACTAGCGAGCAGATGTTTGACCTTTGACTCCAAGTCGGATTTGTTTGCCCTGACAACCCCGTCCCCATCGGATCCAATTGCCGGTTTGACAATGTAATCTGTGAAATCTTTATTGATGATTTCTCGGATAGCCAGCATAACATCTTCATCCTTTAACTCCTTGCTTATGATCCTAGTGTATGGAATATCTACTCCGAGCTCTTCTAGCTGACAAAGATAACCTTTGTGCATGTTCCATCTGACCGCATGCGGACGGTTGTAAATCGGTAGATTCAGATTTTCGGTCTTCCCGAGCCACTCCAGGAACTCCAAGTGGTGGTGTTTATATTCAGACATGCCAAGGACGAGAATAACAGAGAAACTGTTCCAGTCGACCTCAGTGTTGTTCCACAGAACCATCTTTAGACGCAATCCGTACTGAACCAGTTCCTCTTTAAGTAAACTGAATCCTACCATGAACCGTTCATCCAACAGAGTCTCCTCATAGCAAGCAATCGCTACTATTTTATCATCCATCTGAACGAAAGTAAAATTAAATGTACAATCGCACATTTTTAAAACGCCACTTATATATGATGCGTGGGTGTAAGTGTTTAGTTCAATAAACATATCTGATATCTATTGGAAGACTGCGTTTTGCATGCGATTGTGATTCATGAATTAAGTTTTAATAAGGCACATGTGGTGCCTAATGTTTAATCAGCAACATGCTATTTAGTATGTTATGGGGTAAATTGATTATTATATCTATTGAATACTGGTAATTTGTCTCTTTAAGCATATTTTTAATCACAAATATTGAAATTAAATATATAGTAATGGCTTCTGAATGTATGTTTACCTTGTGTAAGAGAAGTGTCAAACCTCGCCCAAGTGATGAATATAAAATAAATGTTCTGCCCAAGTTCTGCCTTATCAATCAATCTGCCTTTGAGTGCACCATTACGCGACGTACTTAAGTGCAATGCAACTGGGCTTTTTTCCTATTTACATTACTTTTTTTAATGCGTGCAAGCTATCTTTGAAATCGAAGCACCTTTCAGTTTTCAATGTATACTCTGGAATACACATGGAGGCCCACTTGTAACTTATAGAATAAAAATATGTTGGGCTGTTTTATGTTTATGTATTTAATGATTGTTCGCCAGACCTGCATGATGAGACTGGCCATCAGAGGTAATAGTCTTTTTATTGTGCCCCTATATTGAGCATAGTCCAGTCAATTACAAACGTCTCACAAAACCGGCTATGGTCATTTTAGTCGCTGGCTTTCATTGATCAACCCAATTGCCACACAATATATTATCCCACTATACTAATATTTGATAACTTAATTTCAAACGTTGTGATACCTGTTTAGATGTATGAGTGAAGAGTACGTCCATCGGTTATCGTGCGGGTAAGGTATCCCCTGTGACTTGTGCATATGTCATGTATAGGTCAAAGTATTATTATTACCTGAAAACAACCAATAATAATTATATGCTTGGTTGATATCAAAAGTTGATCAGAGCAAAAGTGTGCAACTGCCCAGCAAACCCTTATACCACTCTTTCTAAAAAAATTAACTATGTATAGCCCTCAGCAGGTGCCAGATGCTTGTGGTTTGTGGTCACCAAGAGGTCTGTGCTCTTATCTATAATACAGAATTGTGTATCCTAACACCCCCTGGCTGAGACGCACCACTCAGCTTAATACTGTAACCATATGGAAGGGAGGGAGCCCAAGAGGGAGCACTTCACACATGCCCCAGCTTGACCGGATTATTTTAAAAATCGCCGGGTTTTGGGGGGTATCCCGCAGGAACGAGGGATAGCGGGACATCGCTCAATAACGAGCCGATCCCCTTTTCCTTTCTAGTTACTACTCGACGTTTGTTTACGTCGACACGCGCATTATGACGCGACTTCACGCGCACGCTTATTTTGTACCCTTGCCAACGCCTCGTTTAGGTATTCACTTTTAAGCTGCCCTCTGAACTGTATAGACGCGTTCCTCGGTCGCTTTGAAAAAAATTTCCCACCCACCATCACCCTTTTTCTTTCAATTCTCGATATATATCTATTTCAATTTCAGTGACAAAATTTCGCGGCTAACGCCAAATCCTCTTACGAGGTAACCCTAGGGTCCTGGGAGTGATTTAGAAATTGTGTCATAAATCATATAGCCTCTTTGTTAAATTTCAATGTTTGTTTATCAGGCGCGTTTTTAAGACCGTTCCGGTCACACTCTGTCTCTGTGCGCCATCGTGTATATCATCATTAACTTATAAACGTGAAACCTCTAATTAATAAACTCCAAGCAACTTTATTTCAACTATATCTGTTTCATCTTGTTTATCTTATATCCATTTACCATATTTCTTAAATTCTCACACCTACGACAATATCGGTATCACATTTACAATTTTAGAAACTTTTATTCATAACGTACTCAGATCTTCTTTAATCGCAAGAATAGTGATGTAATTACAAGTCCACCCGTGTCTGACTGGCTATATATAGATAGTTTTGTTGAAAGAGTGGTATGACAGTAGGCCGAGTTGCTTACTTTTGCTGTGATGAACTTTTGTTAATATCAATGTTTAATAGACTCGTGTATATGATGATAGTCATGGAAAATGTCGAACGTAATGGACTTTTGACGCTTATTACAGTATTGCATTCTTAAAATCAGCCCAACTAGCACTATATTCTCACGACAAAACAAGACGATGTGCGACTTAATTAAAGTAACTACAACCTGTCAAAGTTACAGTTAAAAATAGATTAATTAAGGACACGTAGTAAAAATAAATCTAAATTTATAAGCATATATATGTCCATCAACAATATGTTATCCTCGGCAAGAAATAAGCAAAGTTTTGTATGCCTTTAAAATGGTTGAATTGGTCTAAATATATATTTTAATCGAGTTTAATCTAAAGATGCCAACATTGAAAATTAAATCAGTTGTAATTGTTTCAGAAACCCTTGTTTATATCTTATCAGTAGACTTGAAGGTGGGTTCAGCATGATCATTGATGTGAATAGATACTGTATGGTGTCAATTAAACTTCACCTTTCGA
>JAXGGS010613910.1:0-10092 GCA_035585475.1 Armandia brevis | reverse complement strand
GCAAACCAATCATCCTCTGAATCCCAATCAATAATTGTAAATGTGGATATCTCAATTCCACCTCGGGCCAGGTTAGAAGTAACCTGCCAACCCCTTCCTTTCGAACCGAGAGCAGTGGCTTTATATCATTAGGTGCTTTATGTTCTAAAATTAAAATATATTTACTTGCATCTCGTGACAAATGATTGAACTAACACTTTACAGACAACTTGTGCAATCAATACGGAGGTAAAAAAGATATTAATGTTTTACTTACCTGATTCTATCGTGAGGGACACAACCCATTTCTCGGCGAGGTTCAAAGTATGCTCATTTGTGAGGAATCCCGGGTATTGAAGCTCTGATCCGCACCCCGGTTTAATGACACGGATGTCTACAATCTCTGGTTGGACAATCGAAGCAATTGTCGGTTTGAGGAGTGCTGTGCTTAGTGCTGTTAAGTGGAATAAAGAAATATAAGGATTCAATAGATGATACGGGGAATTGTCCTTTGTAGAATTGTCCTCAAGGACAATTAATTGTCCTACTTGTCCTTGATCGGCCAAAAACAAAAGAACTAAAAAACATGGAAACAACAATAATTACCAGTAAGGGGTGATTGATTAGTTAAAGTAGCATCAGTGGGCGTTGTATGGTACATTTTAAATAAGAAAATTAAGAACTGGGGCTGAAATATGGCCTACAAAAAAGCCTAAAATTGGATAACTAAAAACAGTGGTCTAATAATTTTTTGGGACCTGCCAAAAATTCGAGTAGGTCCCATTAAACGATATAAAACACTTGGAATTGACAGGATGCCCTTAATGAAGCAATGTAAATTATTTTCATTGTGGTTCTTGAGTTGTCCTTAATTGTCCTTGATGGACAATTGCAAATAATTGTCCAAAATATTGACTTGTCCTATAGGACAAGTTGATTGTCCTCCCTTAAGACTAGGTTGTCCTCGGTCACATGACGAATGACACAAAAGTGCCCCAGATCGAATTTGAAATATGACACCATCTTTAAACCCCAACATATGAATAGAAGACGGCGTAAAACAATAAATCAGGCGGGTAACATTACGGATAAGGGCCAAATTATGAATCTGTAAGTTGGAAATTTAATTGTCCACGAATTGTCCCCCCCCTCCCCTCCCCCCCCTGGAGAATAGTCCACCAAAAACCGAAGAATGACTAAAAAACCACCTACCGTACTAGTGAAGTGCCTGGAACCTTTGCAGCTGACTGTCTGTATGTCACGTGATCTGACGTCAGGCGGAAGATCTCCTACTTGGCGGAAATAGGCGAGAACATTTCTTGTGACTCTGTCCTCACTGGACAATTGATGGACAATAGGACACATGGACATTTTGAAGTTTTTCTCGGATAGTTCCGTGATTACGGCAGGTAGGCACATAAATGAAACGGATTTAAGTAGGGAAAATTACGGCGGTTTCAGAAATACTAAATTTATTCGATTTGACGATTTGAATTGTCCTGAGGACAAATAATTGTCCAAAAAAGACCGTCGATGTTTTCGCGAAAATAGCGTTAAGTGGTCGCATGAATCAGCACAATGTTGCAAAAACTGACAAAAGATAAAAAGCCCCATTGTAATTTACTTTTATTATCTAATAAAAAAATGTCAACCATATTAAAAACATTAGGATTAGGGCATGTGATCAATTATGGCCAACATACGTCATTTACTACAATGTAACATTAAAATGGACAATTCTAAATTAAAATAGGTCAAGTTGGCTGTAAAAAATAGCCATAAAGTATAGTTGTTATAGACATCTGACTGGGTAAACCCTAAAGGTTACGAATTGACTCTCAATAAGCGGAATTGTTTAAGAATGCTGTCGATGGAAGTAATTAGATACAAATACATATGCTGTAGATGAAAGGACGAATAATAAGTTTGAATATGTATACTGGCTCATAGGGTCACGGTTAAAAGGGATATCAATGTGGTTGAACAGTTTAACTGATTTGACAAATCTGCACTTGTCATTTAAAACATAGCATGGACATACTAAATCATTTACTGAGTAACATATGGTGGACAAGAGCCCACACGCAGCTGTTCATAGTCAGTATAAACAATAATATCTTGGATAATATAGGAATTGCGCGATGTCTTTATGTGGCCATCAATTATTGGCGCACAGTGTCGCAAAGCTGAGTGCTCACTATTTCTCCTGAGTGGGAATGATAAAGCAGGATTTAAAACCTCTGCATTTTGGCAATAAACATTCAAATACATGTACAGGGCAGGAGTTAAATATCCATCAAAGTTCGCAGCTCGTTGATCCTATTCTGTCTCTTCTCTTCGGCCGTTTGTTTCTGGGCGAATGCTCCGTTCATCAGATTCCTTTTCTTTTCCTGCAGCTCAAGCATTCTCCCTTCAACTGAATCGTCAATCACGTACTGAAAAACGAAAAGTTCATTCCATTTAGTCAGCGAATAAATAATCGAATATATCATTGAATGCCAAAAATAATAATTGATAATAGCATAGCAATGCATAGCAGCAAAACCCCCAATACAAATAACAATGTAAAAATGTTTACCCACCTTTGTGACTATGACTTCTCTGGTTTGACCGAGTCTGTAGCACCGGTCAAAGCACTGCTCCTCTGATGCGGGGTTCCAAGCCTGATAACATGAGGGAATAAACAAACAAACTTAACTATTTATGCCAAAGGACTTTAACTTACAGACATAATAATAAAGATTGTTGCTCAAGATATAACTGATTTAATAGGTTATACGAATGGCACTAAGGTTATAGCAGTCCGTGTATATCCGCTTTAACATTTGTCCCCATACCTATATATATAAATCAAGCATGTACACGTGTAATTAGTAAATAGTAAACACTTACCGGGTCCATTAGAAACACTCTAGAAGCAGCGACCAGATTTAATCCGACACCTCCTGCTTTCAGGGACAGCAGGAAGATGGTTGGTGACGAGGGATTCTTGTCAGAGAAAGTTTCTATCGATGCGATGCGTTGTTTACTACTCATCGTTCCATCCAACCTGACGAACCTGAAACCGTTCTCGCTGAAAGCATACATGTAGCGGTATATTCATCTAGAAATCATTACGCGTCGAGATCACGCATATTCATTGCATACAAGTTGTTGAATTGAAATTACATTAACTTACATAAGTGGCTTTTCTATCAGAGACAAGAACGACGTGAACTGAGATACAACCAAACTTTTGATGGTTGGGTCTTCTTTTCTCAAGGCGATGAGACCACGTAGCAAAGCATCAACCTGAAAGTTTGATATATATATACATGTATACCGGTATAAAACACACATGAAACAACACATATTAACAAAGGTATCCATCCCATATTATATAAAGTTTGGCAACACACGTGCCTTGGTGCTGGGCTGCCAGGTCTCACACACGATGTCCTCCTCTTCTTGAACATTTGCTGGCACCTCCACAAGCTGGTCAGCGACGACGGGGGCTCTGCACAAAGGACACAAAGCCTCACCCTGAGAAAAGGAAAATAAGCATTCTCAGTCACTAGCTCATAACTAGCAACACAGGCATATATTTCTTATTTAGTTAACAAAGGTAATAAATATTCGGTCATCACCTGAGTTGACTGTATATATTGTTCTATGCACGGCTTACAGAACAGATGGGCGCAGTGCGTAACGACTGGAGCCCTCAGAGATTCCAGACATATAGAACACTCCTCGTCAGACCCTGACTTGAGAACTTCCATCACCTTGGCAATCAGCGTTTTCCTCAGCTCATCTGGAGTAGACGCGCTCACTGATTTCTCTGCGGTTTCTGTAACATGTGTAGGTGTATTTGTTAATACGGCGCGTGTATCATGATGGAGCGATATTTGTTGTATGGGCTTATGTTTATAACTGCACGGCAATTATACTTGTACTTGAAACACACCTAAGAATTCGTGCATGGCTTTGGCTGCTCGCGCGACTAGAAGAGGGTGACAACACAGCTGCCTCAGTCTCATCAATATAGCGAGAACTTCACCGTAATGGTGCAACAACGTTCCTTGTCGAAAGTAACTGTTAGGATAGTTAGAGTAATCCATGTATAAAAAGTATCTTGTATAACTTAAGGCAGTGCAGATTGTTTGAAATTGATGATGACTGGAGATTCATGTAACATCGATCACCGTTGGCATGTCATTTAACTTAACAGATCAACGCGATATAGGTGACTGCCCCTTGTGACTTACCTGCTAACGATGAGCCTCCCTTCCTTTGCCATGGCGTCATATGTTTTTCTCTCTTCATCTGTGAGCGTCAAAGTCTCGACAAATACAGATTTAGTTGGAAGAGATACAATCGGCTTTCCGTCCATCTCTTGAGATTTCATCCTCCTCAGGGCAATGGTTCTCATCAGTTTCTGAACTCTCCTACAGATCATACATAATGTATTGTTTTGGCAATTATCAATGCACGTACCGAACAAGCAGTATTCCCATTATTTTTTATTGTTCTATTAAAATCGGACATTACCTGAATGCATCCTCGCTACCATGAGATATTGGCCTCTGAATGATGCGATTCCACAATTCCATGGTGTCGAGTGGTTTAATCCCCAAGAAACTGATGATACTATACAGGTCCTTCATAGAATTCTGGATAGGTGTACCTGAACAACAAATTATATGGCTGACTAATGAATATAATCCATACATATTTCCGTAACATTACAGACGGCCCCAAAAACTTGTCGACGTACCAGTAAGTACCCACTTCCTTTGAGCTTTCAATGCAAGTATGGCTTTGGTCTGCAGAGCGTTGGGATTTCTGATTGTGTGTCCTTCGTCAAGCACCAATCGTAGCCACTCCACTTTACCGATAGTGTTCTTTCCCTGAGGAAATTAAAATATAAATTCAATAATTATGCTCATGCGGACTCTTGTAACGGAAACAATACATATAATATGAATCTTAGTAAATATGATTAGATGTTTATTGAAAAAAACTCAACAAAATATACCTTTGAATCACTGACTACAGTCGCATAAGTCGTGAAAACGATGTCTTTATCAGCTAGCTCGTTCGCTTTCCTAGTTCTTGAAGGTCCATAGTATGTGTAGGTTTCCAGCAGCACACTCGGATCTACATGCTCCTCAATCTGTTCCTGTGAGAGGCAAGACAATCATGACTACATTAAAGTTGTTGTTTGAAGAGATCAACTAGTAAGAACCGACCGCTATATTTCATCAAATTAACTAAATGATATGAAACCGATGTACAATGAACAAAACTAAATGCAGTGAATCTTACTATCCAGTTGTTGAGAACAGAAAGTGGGCAAATGATGAGAGTAGCCCTAGGACCATGTGTGATTGTTCTCCCGTTGTTAAGTATAGGAGGATGGCCGCTCGCGCTCGGTTTACAATCAAATGTCTCTTGGCTAACCGAGGGTAAGTCTGGCAGGTCATCGTCCGAATCAATGCATATGGCTAGAACCAATAGTGAAACTCGTCAAATCACATGTTTATGTTCGTAATAGAGTGTAACAAACAATTTGACATACAAAATTATAAGTATCTAACTAACCTGGCAAAGCAGGTAAGTCCTTAGAAACTACATCTCCTATAGATGTAGAGGTCGATGTAGCCGGCTTATCCGCATGTCGTTCCTGTACTTCCGTAGTTGTTTCTACCCGAGACTCCATCTCAGCTTTACTTTTGTTTTCTTTTTCAGTCAGCATGTTAATGATTTGACCTAATTCTGACCCAACATAAGGGACAACAGCAAGCTTCTCTCGTTCAGCATAGGTCCGGAGTATGGCAGATGCTCCCGGAACAAGCTGTTTCTTTTCTTTGACTATGGCATTGGAAGAAGCAGATGCTTGCGGCGTGCTGCTAAAAGATTGAGCTCCCCCAGTCGAACCTACATTGGCAGTGCTTCCGATTAGGTCTCCTGAGTTGGCCGGTATGTGATTTTCAAATATCAAGGACTTGTTTTCCACACTATGCAGTGGCACATTTATTCCTTTTACTCTATCATTGCCATTTTTCGCAGTCGTGCCCTTTACAGGTTTTTCGCTCTCACTTGTACGTGTGATTTCAGGGATCTGCTCAGGTCCTTGAAGTGGGACTGGTTTTACACCACGCTTTGCTGTAACAATGAATACATGTATAATTTAGGACTACTTAACAAAACCAGATTAACATCAAACAAAAATTGGTCAGGAGATAAGTTAATTCAATTCAATCAAAATTAATTGTTACAACATTGCATGTTACCTACCTCTTTTCTTCGGCGGTGGGGGATTTTCGTCGTCGCTTGATTCGTATCTTTTTGGTTTCTTAGCATTCCTAGATGCAAACAATAAAGACAACAGCAAATTGACAAATAAATTGAACTAGCTGAAGGAAAAGAACTGAACAGCGACACCACTATCTAAAAGAGGACTGAAGTACCGTCTTGGTCTTCCGCTGCTTTGCGTTGGTGGATCATCAAAGGCACCGTCAACTTGTGGCAGAACATAATCATCATTCCCACTGCTGTCTGACGCACCATCATCAAAATACTCGGTGTAGGATTTCACCTTGTTTTTTCCTCTGGAAACTCTCCCTATAAATATCATTATGAATAATATCAACAGCGCCAGACGTTTTTTGTTCTAATGTAACGTGCCTTAGATGCTACCCTTAAGACACCTATTAGAAACACCATTTTTGAAGCTTGCCCACACTTATTATATCGAGTGTCTACGTGTTATGTGTCAAGTGAAGTATTCAATGTAACATACTTGAGGTGGATGAATTTTCTGACGTTTCTGGCTCCTGTTCAGACGGGTTACCAGGGCGGTAATCTGGATCTTCCTCCTGCACCATAACATCCCCCTCTTCCCCGTCTTCGTCATCATCATCACACTCATCTTCTATGTCGTCGTCTGCTATAGATTAACATAAAATACATTGGATAAGTACCGGCTTTTCGCAAGGCAGCGGATGCAAATATTGCATGATGATGTTTAGACTTACTAATAGAAGAGTCGCTATCATTCAAATATACTTCTGCTGGTGTACACTTGGAGAACACGAGCTTTCCTTTTCCCTTCCTTGTTACAAGAATGTTTGAGGCATGCTGTTCGTCCTCCTCAGCGCAGCTGTTTTTTTTAAAAACGTTCTTGTTTAGTGAGCCGTTACCGAATGACTTGCGATTCTGAACTAAATCCTCATTCAAAGCCTTTCTGTAGACTTTCATTCGGTGCTCCATGGCCATCTTGACACCAAAGAATGTAAGATGTAATGCGCGCATTGTAATATATGATAGGCCCGTTCAATATTGTCCTAATACATAACAAGAAGATCATCATTTGTAAATGAAAACCATAAAACTGTTACCTTCGAAGCGCGAGTACATCCTGGAACGGGGACAGCTAGAGGTTTCTTGTCTACAAAGTTAGTCAATATCAGTGATATGACAGCCAACGTTTTGCCTAAACCCATGTCATCGGCAAGAATCCCTATCACATGAAAAGAAAACTGAATTCATTCAATACTGTACAGCACATTGTATAAACAGTTATACAAATGTATTTAAATAATAGTTTATTTGTTTTACTTCATTGAAAAGACATAAACATCATTTCTTATCAAAGAATGTGCACACCTCCAGTGATCGCATCGGGCCTGTCTCTTGTAGTGAAGTTGGTGAGACTATTGAAGTAAATACCGCTGTTAACCTTCTTCCAGAACGGTGGCAGGTTGTTGCTGTTTTCCTTCTCTGTCATCCAGGATAGGGCTTGCTTTTGGTGAGGAAACAAGGAGGTCTTGACAGCCTGTGTACAAAAGCGGGTGTCAAAACGAGATAGTGGTATCTACATTTTGCACATCGTAGTTTCACAATCAATACTTGACAACAAAACCAGGAAGTCAATTTAATATCACACACCTTGACTGGATCCATAGTTTTCGTTTTATCAACCTCTTCCAAGGTACTAAATAAACCATCCAACTGATCCTTCATCTAATAAATTACAATTAATATTAAGGATAATTAACAACCAATTTGGTATATCAAGACGCATTACTGATAGCTAAGGAACACCGGTAATCTGTTAAGTAAAGGCAATTAATGAATTTACAAAACATGTTGGTTAGCATCTTGTCAAAATTGGAGCTTCGAATACCACCGGATAAAACTTAGTAATAGTAACAAGTAACAAAAATGTCACTATTCTAATACAAAATGTTTATTTCAAACTTGAAAGTTTAACTGGCATATTTACAAACATCTGCAATGAAAGTCATATTTTAGTATTCAGTATACCGGGTATTCAAGTATTTTATGAGAGTATTTGTTAACATTACACATTATGCGTACATGGACAATTATTGTATCCTCAACTTCAATACCGGTGCTTGATTTTATTTGATGACAAAAAGATATTTTCATCATTGTACATCACCTTGTACACTTTGTCTCTACTATAAACATCAGATTTAACATTTGAAAAATCGTAACAATAGCACATTTTAGGATTAAACAATATGTGTGTACATTGTGCAACAAGTAAGTCCATGTATACACTATTTGGGCACATAGTAATCGAAACAATTTCGACTTAAGCACTAAAACTTAGTTTTAATTCGAGTAAAATGTTCACAATCCTCAGAAATAGTCATTGCTTCCAAAGTTTGGATTGAGTCTAATTCTGACTCCTTCATAGATCCTGATAGATTAAGTATTTCCATTTTCTTTAGAACGTCAACCTATGCAACAGAAATCATACATGAGCATACAGAAACATTCAACGAAATAAGCAATAAACAGGTGTTTAGGAGATTTAGCATACACGGATTTCTGTAGGTACTTCGTGCATATGTTTGGTTCGAAATACGTGCTCAATGTATACCAGGCGCATTAAAATAATCAACTATGAAAAATAGGATGTAAAAATACTCACCGGTTACGCGTGGAATTGAGCATTAAGAAATGTTTCGCTCTAAAATCCTTCAAAATAATACCCCGGACGACCAATATCTGAAAAGCCTTTCAGCCGATGCAAAACTCAGTAAATCAACATCCAAGATCCACTGGGCTTGCGGACACCATTTGCTTTTCAAACATGTATCATCCATAGTGCGCATACACGTAAAATTCCCCAGAAATAGTGGTTAAAACAAGCCGAAAATGCACAATTTTGTAACATGATGATAATCAAAATAGAACACGAGTAATGACAAATAACTCGTATTGAGTTTCAAGAAGAGTATGCACAAAGCACGTACAGAAATGTCAGTAGAGGTTAATTAAGGTAAGTGAAATACATTTTTTAACAGCTCGCACTAGGAGCATAAATATAGAACCAAAAGTAAATGTGTAGGGAAAGGATTTAATCTACCTCATTCGTAGTCAGTTGTCGCCTGACTGACATCATGTGACTAGGCCCAGGTGCTCCAGGGGTTGCTTGGCTTGGGGCAACACGGTACATGTCCTCCCCAGCAGGTTTAACGACGATCCCATATCTCCCCATGTGTTCAATCACCAAGTTCTTGGAGACGGCGTCACCCCAGAGAGTAATGTCGATGGGCATGGAGAAGGAGTTGTTCTTAGCTTGAGGAACAAGCCTGTGGTAGAACATAGAATCGTCATTCATATTGTTTTATCATTCGCAGTTTCCAACAGAATAATAGTTTGAATAGATTATTTAATAAAATGCATAGGCTTCCGGCCCGTAACACACGGGGGTTAGTGCACAAAAATAAAATAATAAATATAATATTGCAAGTTCTTGGCACCATTCAGTGAGTGGAGTGTCTTTTTATAACTCCTGGCTTCCTAGACCATGCAGGTTTGTGCCCAAAATGGCCCCCTGTTTTACTTTTTACTCCCCTCCGCCCCCCCAAGTGAGGTGAGCAACCCCCACACTGCAGCATCATTACCATAGAATGTATGTATAAATGTAAGGAAGCAGGGCAAAGTTAATGTGCTGAAGGGGTCACAGAGTGGACCTCTCATGAATATATGAATAAAACACCTGGAGAAAAACTTCCCTTATGACTAATAATTTCTTTCTCCCACACGGACTATATAGAGCTGCAATCTGCCTGGACACTATATTAGATTTGGTTC
>JAXGGS010613688.1:0-10093 GCA_035585475.1 Armandia brevis | reverse complement strand
GGACTCATTTCCAGGGGCCGCGGTGGTCGTTCCGTGCATCTGGCACACATCTCGGTCGCACTACGCACTCCCAACGGCCAATCAATAAGATGAGCGACTGAGTTGCACTCACCTGAGTACGGTCATCAGCCGCGCATCTTACACCAGTCAGATGTACTTCCAACGGTTTAATGTAATTGGTCGCAGATCATCTTATGTCTATCATGTGTTCCGGGAATTTAGCCATTAGCATCGTAACATCATTCGAAATTTAAATTACCCTCAGTTAACAAAAAACCTCCAAACATTACACATGTTGTGCTTTTGTCGATCGCATTTAATGAAGTATTCTGAAGAATATCTTGGACTCATGTTATTGTACCTAGAATAACTTCAACAGTTGTTGCATCAATTACTTTGACGATTCTCATATCTTTGACATCTATTTGTGTTTACATATGCATAACAGATATAGAAGAAGAAAATTTTTCATACAAATTATCTAAATCATTAAAGTATTGATAGTGATCAGTCTAGTCTGGCTCAGCATTATGTGATTCCAGCCGTTTTCTCTACTTCGGATCAATCATTTGCCTAACTTGAGTATCAAGTAGTGGAAAATGTTGAACAATAAAATGTATTGTCAATGTTTGTGTATTGTTTAACATGTATGTGTCTTTGTTTATGTCATGTTTAGTTGTCTGTTGTTTGTCACGGTGTGGTTGCCGCACCACGATGCGAGTGACGCCACTCGCGGTCACACCTAAGTGACCCGCACCGTTCAGATGTTACTCCCAGCGGATCAATTTAGTTGGTCAGAGATCATCGTTAAATCTATCATGGGATTCCCCAAATCTCTAACACCCTTATTCGAAATTTAAATTACCTTTAGTTAGCAGAAAGCCTCCGAACACTTCGCACTTTGTATTACTTTTGTCATGATTGCGCATTAATAAAGTATTCCGTAGAATATCTTGGACTTTTTACCTAGAATAACTTTAACAGATAAACCTCTTTTAAACTTTCTGTTAGGTTCGATTTTATCAGTTCCAATAAATACTTTGTGGACCTACTGAATAAAAGAAATAGGTTTCAACGAAATACTATTTTTTTTAATTCCATTTAATGTTAACCAAACGTCAAAATTAATCATGCAATTGAACTAGTACCGACCAAATGAGCCATTATTTTCGACTCACTGCAAACATTCCTTATAATTGAACGATATACCAATTTCCACATGCACAGATTATATCATATCGTCACATAACGTATTGTACACAATATCATTGTCAATTGGCATTTGTATGAGGTGGTTTGATTTACCTTGGTTTGAGTAAACAAAATCTATCGGAGAAAGTAGCTCAGACTAAGATTCCAAACATGCATGGGTAAATTGCTGATAGAACTGTATTTCAATTAAAAGTAAGGAAAATCATAAAGCCATGAGCAAGCATAACACTGTGACTTGTATTTTCTTGCAGGTGTGCTTCGGTCCAGGGATAGTGCAGCAGCAGGTGCGGTAGGATTTTCTATTTCCTTAGAATTAAGATGCGGAGGACCTGTTCTGGTCTTTTACCGGGTTTTTTGACCGGAACAGGGGGTGCGGCAGGTTTTATTTTGTTGTGAGAAGGAGCTTGCATCAGGGATTGTTTTCCTGAGAAGGAGGGGGCCGTAGTTACTTCGAGGGTCGCGGGCCTAAGAATATCTTCATTAATTTTATTCTGCCTAATCAAACTAATTGCCGTACTATTCAATTAGTTATGATAGTTATTTACCACCGTTCTGAATGGCAATGACAGGTTCAATACTGGATAATCATCACCCTATAGCACAATCATTGTATTTCGCAATCATTAGTCATTCAAAATGTACTAAGCTAGTACTTGGTTATTATTCGAAATTAATCAGTATAAAATGGTTTTGTTTACCTCGATCAGAGCAAATGGGTCCTGCAAGAGAAGAAGCCGATACGACGATTCAAACAAACGTCTGTCTATAAAATGACAGTGCCCTTATTTAAAGTTGTACTTATCACGTTATTAAATAAATAGAACGGTGATTTTACATGTTCGTACAAGTCCTCAATAAAACTATATCATATAGCGCCATAAAATAAACCAAACAATAAGTTTACATATTTGTTCAAGTAAACAAGAGAATAATACATCTGATGCATGCAGTGGTTTGTGACACCCTTCAAACAGAATGATATCATTTAGGTAGACATAGGAGTGGGTAGATAAATATACATGATCTATTTGAACACTTTGAATAAGAGTGATTCATACGTGAAGTATTTGTTAATGCATGACGTGAAAGTTGCGTTAGCTGGGTAGATCAAGGCTAGTTTGGTCCCCTAGCAGCTCATCCCTTCCCGGGAGACTGTGTAGGTGCGACTATATGGGCAAACAATGGGTGGAAAATTGGTCTGTCATTTGACGTCACTAATTAGTCATGATGAATAAATTTTTTCCGATGAAAAAAACCTGCTATATTGAGGCCAATTATTGTTTATTCAAGTATGTAAAATTATCCTGGAAAGGTTTCTATATTGATGAATTAGTATTAAAAATGAGTGATTTCTAACCATGGGAAATATTCAGAATCAAACTCTAATCGGATTAGGAAGGGTCTTAATCTTGTTGGGAAACACAGGGACCGAAGGTAGCCCTTTGATCTTGGGCTGACCGTATAATTGGTAAATAATTACTTAAGGGACCTGTCATAAGATTATCCCCGGATTTCATACCCCAGTCCGCAGTGGCGAAAAATCCATGAAGTACGTGCACAGTGTGATAATAATTGTAGCTGTATTAAATTGTCTGTCTATGAATGAATGAATGATCCAGAGATGCAACCTGGCATTCACTGTAGTCCTTCCGCAGGTTGCCAATGCCTTGTTGTTTTATGTCTGGGATATGTTCATGGCAATGCATCAATCACCGCATATTACTAATGAGGCTGCGCAAAATGATTAAATAGGTTCTCAAGCGTTATTTTGTACCGGGGTTGGGGGCGGCAGCCATTTTTTTTATTTGCCACGGACAGAAACAAGGGATGCCGCAGTCTCTTATTTTGTCCTGAGAAGGAGCGTGCGTCATTAAATTTTTTCCTCAGAAGCAGGGGGCGGCCGGTAACTATATTTTGAATTTGCAATAGATAAGAGGGACGCGAGGGTCTCAGGCCCGTGCGGGTGAGCCTGACAATCTATGTATCAATTCTATGCTGCCAAATCATATATACCAAACATCGCCGCACTATTATATATTATATAATAGCTCCGTGAATTGCAGGTATAATGCTGGATAATGATTACCCTGTAGTAAAATGCGACCAAACTGGCGACCAGTTGTTACTCAAAAACTACTTAATTACTAGTACTAGGTTATTATTCGATATCAATCAGTATAAAGTGGTTTTGTTTACCTCAATCGGAGCAAATGGATCCTGCAGGAGGAGAAGCCGAGACGACGGTTCAAACAAGCGTCTGTCTAAGAAAAAACGGGGTCATCAGTTAAAGCTTTACTATTAACGTCATGAATTATAAATTAAGCGATAATAAAGTTCCCTATAAAGTGAAACCACATTTTACACTAGATAAATTATGTAAAAACCTGAAGCCAATGCCAAAATAGTTGTCCTTTATTTTATTGATGCATACAATTATTACAAGATTAAATAACTATATACTGTTAATCTGAAAGCATA
Source organism: Armandia brevis (assembly GCA_035585475.1). Taxonomy (NCBI): domain Eukaryota; kingdom Metazoa; phylum Annelida; class Polychaeta; family Opheliidae; genus Armandia; species Armandia brevis. Next base: position 6,403 of record JAXGGS010613688.1, on the reverse strand, counting down.
CAGTCAATTATATAATGATTTAATATCATACTGTCTGTCACCAGTTTACAGTAGTAACATAAGGCTAAATAGTTTTCCTCATTCCTACCAAACCCTGAACCTTCAGCAATACAAACAATAAAGAGACAATTAGACAAGTATAATGTCTCTTACTTTTAGTTGCAGTTCTTGTTAACAGCTGCCGGCTAAATGCGAAATGCCGCCAGAAAACTATATCTGGTATAGAATTCCCACTCCGATTAAAGCTACTGGAACTGTCAGCCAATCCCAGTGCAGCTATGACTTTGGGAGGGCCAATAGAGTGCTTTCCCGAATGAAGGTACTAAGCCCCTCAACCAATCAGAAGCTACCCTTGTGGCGAAATGTGTGGACCCCATATTACGCGCATGCACATAGCAACTCCTTCTTCTTGGATCTGGAGAGAAAAGTATGCAAATTTAAGCCCCATAAAATTAATTAGTTGTTTCTCAGGCTTTTATTTGCCTGAGAGGAAGAGTGCGGGCGGCAGGTCAAGTTGTTGTTTTTTTTCTCCGAAAAGGGGGCGGCAGATTTTTTTGGTTTTTTTCACCAGACATTTAGGGGGCGGCGGGCCCGCGAATCAGTAGGGTCGGCAGGTGCCTTTAATTTTTTTTTTAAATATTTGGCCCATTTTAAGGAGTTTTAGGCACGTTTAGGGGGTATTATTTGGGTGAGAGTTGGTTTGGGGGATTTTTTTTTTTATTTCTCCATTTCTCTGTTTTTCCCTAAGTAGGGGCGGCAGGTTATTTAATTTATTTTTTTTCTGTGAAATTCGGGGCGGCAGGTTTATTTTTGTAACCAATCAGTGGGGGCGTGAAATTTGAACAACATTGTCCAAATTACACAGGGACAGCAAAAATGATTGAGTGTTTCCCAAACCGTGAAATATGGACAAAGTTGTTCAAATTTCACGGCCTACCAGTGAAATTTTGCGTCTCATTTAGCTCGCCTTCTGACAGAAAATTTGAGAGGGCTGTGTTAAGCAGTATGTTGTGACTTTGTCAGAACGCTGTGTTAAGCAGGGTGCTGTGACAAAAACAGATTTGCTCCTGTTGCCTGTCTGCCTGCCTGCCTGCCTGCCTGCCTGCCTGCCTGCCTGCCTGCCTGCCTGCCTGCCTGCCTGCCTGCCTGCCTGCCTTTCTGCCTGCCTGCCTGCCTGCCTTTCTGCCTTTCTGCCTGCCTGCCTGCCTGCCTGCCTGCCTGCCTGCCTGCCTGCCTGCCTGCCTGCCTGCCTGCCTACCTACCTGCTTGTCATCCTGCCTACCCGCCTGCCCGCCTGCCTGCATGTTCATATACATGCTTGTCTGCCCATATGCCATTTTATGTAGAATTGTTAATATCCAGCCCATTTAAAGAGCTTTAAAGCATATTAGAGGGTTTTTTTTGTATAAGACTCTGTTTTGGAGGACATTTTTATAATTGTCTGGATTTTCCTTTTTTTTCGGCAATGTATTTATTTTTTGTTATTTTACAAATAAGGGGCAGCAGTTATTTTTATGATATCTCTAATACAAAGAGGGAGTGGGGCCTAAGTCTGTCCTTGAGATTTCTGAAATCCAGAAATGAATATAAAAGGTATTTCATGAATGTTGTCCCATAACCTTCACCCCCTTCTGAATCATCAATGACTTAATGTCCTTTTTTTTCATTCTGTTAACTGTTAGACCTGGCAGTACTTATTCTCTATATAATACTAATTTGTACCACATGAACAACTGCCTGTGTATTCCATGGTTGTCCAAATGTCACAGCTATAACCTATGAATAAACCGAATTTTGCTTTTGCAACTTTAGTCCCTCTGAAGGATTGCCCTTTCTTTCTGCTCTTTAACTTAGTTATACTACTTCTCCTTTGTTTACTCATTTGTACAACATTCAAAGTAGTAGAGAGTTATGTTGGTTAACCAAAGTTGTTCCAATCTCACAGCTTTCCCTTACAAGATTTGAACAACTATAGTTCAAATCTCCACTATAGTAATTCAAATCTCATAGGAAGCTTATTTTCATGGGGGAAGGCAATAATTCATACAGTGGACACAGATTTTCATAAAGTGGACACTAATATTCATGGGTAGGGAGGGATAAAATTCAGTGTCCAGCAGGTCATATTCTACAGCACAATACAAAAAGTTGACTCACATAAAAATGCCTGCACTCAATTTCAGTTATTCAAACATGACTGCCCTTTTAAAATGGAATGACATACAGACATTGGTTAAAATACACCAGGTATTCTATTGAAATTCACGACTATGAATATCCTACTTTGCTGTACAAGAGGATCAGTCTATTGTTCCGATCAGTTCAATCCCAAATAATTACGGCTGCATTAATTACCTTGATCTGTCTTACAGCTTGCTCAGTTGCCTTTCTTTCAAATAATCTGTTTTTGTAGTGGCAGACGACTCAAAGAAAAGCAATATTTCTCTATTTTTAAACTTGTAGGTTTATTGTCATAACGCAATTATGGGAGTAACAGACAACGGACATAAGATAACAGACAAAAACGGGGTAATACGGACAATTCGAGTGTGACGGGTCCTCGCAGGAGCGAAAATCGGGACAGAAGAAATGACGAAATTACATGTACCGTAATTGTTGTATAATTCAGCCAATAAATACTCTAAAATCGTTTAAATTGTATAATTATGTGTCGGGGGGTAATGGGAACAATAAACACCTAGTCTCGGGTTCGATCTGGGACAATAAAGTTATATTAAAGGTAGAAATGTTAGACAAGATGCGAAACTGACTGTCCTTCAGCCATTTTGAGTTTCCCTCTACTTCAGTCACTCAGCGTCGCACTCCTACACAGCGTATAGAATACTATTTGATATAGCGGTTGGCGGTATAAACGCCGACCCCCCTATCGATAAGTTTATATTCGCTGTGTAGGAGTGTGACTCAGTGTGCGCGCTGTTCATCAGCGGAGCGCCGCCATTGGCAGAGGGCGGTACTAACGCACTACACTAGTAGTACTTGAGGAGACAGTTATCAGGCGCTCCTCATCGAGTTGTGCCTCGGAAGCAAGCAAAGTTCTGGTACAGGGACGCCGTTACAGTTTTCATTTATCTTCCATCTCAAATATGTAGAACACATTGGGTCTAAACATCAAGAACTAGTTCGTGGATATTTCTGATGCTGCCAATATGTTTGCTATCTTTCTTGTTAAATATTATCTCAAGAGGAACTGGACTAGAATATAGTCCTAATACTATTTGTGCATAGCTGTTGGTATTTGGTACATGTATAATCATGCACTGTCTGCATTCCTATATACATTTGACACATACATTTTGTACAACAACTTGACGAGTATCATGCATAGGATTTCCTTACTGGCACAGAAGAAAATGCATGTGTCTAGTACAAGGTATTCATGTCCATAAAAATCGCAGGGTCAGTGGGTTTATAAATGCAGGTAAGGATGTTTCTTCAATTGCCCTCACATGATAGAAAGGAACCATTGATGAATCATACACTAATTCTGTGTGGCGACTTATGAATTTCAGTTTCACTAAATTGTCAGAGGCCGTTAGGTCAACAAACCAAGGATGGTGCACAAATGGCTCAAAGTCATGTTGCCAAATTGTGTCTTCGTTTCATTCTGACATGTTATAAGTTATAATATTCGCTCAGATAATTTTGCTGCTAGAATACATCTTCACTAAACCATGTGAATTAGCATATTTAGATCATTAACTTACCTTTCCACTCTTAATGCAGAATGCCTGAATTACTGGAATATTCAGGAACTGAATCTTATGCCACATCCGCGCATTCAGATCATTCATAACAAAGTCAGTTAGAAATTATTCCTGTTCTAAACTTGATAGTTGCGGTAGGTATCCCCCATTTGCAGAGCAAGCTCTCCCTGCTTTATTCCAGCTAGACATTATTTCTGTATCTGGCTCATGCATGAACAAATAGGGTGATTTGTTTGGATTAGATTCTTGTTTTGGAATCCTTGCTTTTCTAATATCAGGAGCGAACTGAACTGTTTGCTCAATTTGTACAAGCATTCTACAAAATGATACATTTCCATCATGAGTACTCTCCAGATTCACCAAGAAAAGTCTCCGACGGAAATTAACCCTTTGATGTATAGTAACAGTTTTGTTGGCGTGAAGGAAAATCCTCATTAAAACAATTTCATTTTTGAAGAAATCAACATCTATCATCGTTTGGTACACAATTCCAACATTAACGACGCACATTCTGAATTGATTTTGAATCAACGTAAATGTAATGTACATTGGCACCTGTGGTACAGAGAAGTGCCTGTAATTCGGATTTTTACTGAATATATATCGCAACACTTCCTTTCCATTGTGACTTATCACAGAATATGTTTGGTTTGCATCAATTGTGTATATTTTACCTGACAATATTGGATTAGCTCTGCGTAATAAGAAAGATATTGTCTGTTCATTGAATTCCTCTATCATTCTTAAGTCAGATGCTAACAGAACTCAATCTCGATGTTTTTCTATGGTTAAATCAAACATATTACAGCCATGGATGAATGAAATTTCATTATTCGTGTATTTTGACACCTTTTCCAGGATCTCCTAACCATTCTATACCAACCACCCGATGGGCCTTGATTTGAATGTCCCATATAGGATAATGTTTGAAAATAAAATGCAATACTTGGGCTTGTAGAACCTGACATGTGAAGGAAATTGAGAGAATATCAATTTTACATATTGCTATTCAATGGCAGCAACATCTACATGGTTATCAATCTGTCTCAAATTACCTGTTTCAATATCATAAATTTTATCTCTTTTGAAGTAGGTGTTGATTTTGTAGTATACCAAGCACATTTTGTATGCATGTCAGTTACAACTGAGAAAGATAAGTCTACTGTAATCTTAACACATCTTGCCTGAAGACTTGGTAGTATCTGCAATCAAATTATAATGCACCCATAAGATTTTCAGATAGTGTTTTAGAATTCAATGAAAAAAATCTTATTTTATCTATTAGTTTCCCTAAACCAATATATATATGAATCAAGTTTTTACATTTAAACAAATTGGAAAGTTACGCACCATTAAATATAGCAGTACATGTATTTTGTAGTAAGACGCAAAGTGGTAAATATATGAAAAGTCTTGGTCCTTTGTTACCTCCCCATATGAGTGAACCTCGGGTCGTGAAAGAACATCGATTGCATCTCTTGAGCTGCTACTTGTATGGACTTTTGGGCAACTAAGTCGAAATCTTTGTCAGTTTGACAAACTAATGGACACATCTGTGCCCAATGCAATGCCTAGATAATTTATAGGTATAAACTCATAAAACAAGACCACTATATGTGCAATCATGCTATTAAATTGTGTATACACAAATTCGTCAGAAGCACATTTCCTCCTTGAGTCATTTTCTGATTCTTTCACTATTCTGTATGTGTGACAAATTCTGAATATTTGTAACGGAAGATTGATATCAAATACATAATGATTTATACAAACAATTCTGATTGGGAAATCGTGAATGCACCTGGAATGAATCCACCACCATACTGATGAAATGACCTGGAGGTGCTACCACGCGAAATGCATATAACAATAGGGAATCACTTGACTGGCAATATTTGCTTCCAAGACCAAGATTAATCTTGTTAGGGTTTGAAAGATGTGCATTTAGTTTCAACACTGATAGAGGATGTGTCTGTGGCAATATGAAAATGCGACCGTTAACGCCAAAAGGTTTGGTAAATCGAAGTATTTTCACACACATTGCCAATCCAGAAGGATATGATGTATTCTGTTGCACCTGAATCTGATGAAATTGAATGCAATCAGGGCCATCATACATCGAAACAGTAGTAATACCTTGTTCCATGATGAGCTTTATCTTAAACTTTGCCTCTGCTTTGATTACAAACGTTTTGTGGAGAAATAAATGCATTCGTTTGATCAATATACTAGGTTCCGGATCTGGTTGGAAGGAAATCCTTAAAGATTTACACCCGTCAATTGATTTCGTTTCCATGTGATATTTGTTTAGAGGCAGATATATCAAATCATTTCCATCATCAAATATATATAAGTCTCCATTGTGCCTTTCTACTATTTGATATGATATTTCGAACATGGTTCCCAAATCGTCAGAATATTTACATTTCGGATAAAGGGTTTCCAAGAAATACGCTATGTTCAGATGTTGTGAAATAACTATGCGGAACTGAAAGTCTGCTAAAAGATAATTTGTTTTCTGATGCATCTGATACTGTTAAATATTCAGTGTTTTTCTCGATAATGGTATTGACCAGATTGAATCTATTGATAGTTATGTTAATCGCAAACTTGTTGTACACCTTCATATACCATGCTATATTGTGTTGCCCTATGATTTCATGATTATTGTGTAGTTG
>JAXGGS010613577.1:0-10094 GCA_035585475.1 Armandia brevis | reverse complement strand
CATGACCTACTTTTAGAGTCATCGATCTTAAGCATTACCTACATATATAACTACTTATATAGACTTAATATTTATCGGCTATGAACAATTCCGTCATTGATTAACCTTTAGGACTGCTAACAATGCTAACAATGACCTACATGTACTCATTGAATGCCTTCAGATTCACAAATAGAAATGACGTGTTGAACGCGATCATGACGCAGAGGAACTCGTACCCGGGCGGCGGCAACAACCTCGCCGACGCCATTCTCCTCTCGAGAACGCAGGTGTTCGCCAACGGCGGCGACCGCAGCTTCGCGAGGAACGTCGCCGTCATCATCGTCGGCGGCGACCCGGACATCAACACGGCGAGGACGATCGCCGAGGCGCAGGTCGGACACAACACGTTCGAGATCTACTCGCTCGGCATCAGCGGGCGCGTGCAGACAAGTCTCGTCCGGGACATCTCCTCGACGCCGCAGACTCTCGGCGTGAACTATTACATGCCCACCTCGTACACCGATCTGCGTAGCTACGCCTCGGTGCTGAAGAATAACATGTGCACTCGACAGCAGCAAGGTAAATAAGTTCTCTTGTGCTCGGTGTTGTAGTGACTACATAATATAAGGCAGTTTACCAAACCGTTACGTTTTAAAATCTGTACTGTCGTGTAAGGGTGGTCTAGGTCCTCTGGAGATAGCTGTAGTTTATATGTATTTACCTGTCGTCTGGGTGGTTGCATGCTGGACGGTGACTGTTCGCTTGGTGCTGCCCTGTGGCGGTATCACAGCTCTGTACTCACTGCGTCCCGGGTTATTAGTAGTTTGGCGTGTTTGTAGAAATTCACTCAATCACCACCATTGTGAAGGTTCTAACATTTGGCATGTAGATTAACCACTGGTGAGGGTATCGGCCAGTTCAGTTTTAAACTGTAGTTATCGGGGGGACCAACTCGCCCAGGCTTTTCACTCATCAGAAGTCGAGATTATTTATTTTTACGTCCGATACGGCAAAGGGTTTTGTAAAGGGTATTTTCACCTTTATCAAAGAATCATTAGTTTTGTTAGTTAATTTGGTACAATTAATGATGAACGATAGAGTTGTTTGAAGCCTGAAATGATTTATGCAATCAACTACCTAAAACAATAGCTGTACATTTTGATTATGATATTAGCACATGGGACTACTCAATGTGAAGGCAAATATAATTTGCGTCTACTGCTATATTAATTCGAAGCAGATTGCTAGTTAACGCATTGGCGCTTTAATGCAAGTAGTATGTTTGTAATCTATACTACTTTCGGTATCTCAGGTCTGCTTTCTGGGTCACGTGTACAGGTTCTTCTTTATTTGTGACCTTACATTGGCTACCTGTTTTTTTTACTTTAATGTATACAATATTAATGTCAGTTTCTTAGTTTAACGCCTGTACATGCAAGTTCTTTGCATAACATATGATTTTTATACAAACATTTAACAAGTTAAGTATTCTTTTGTAAAAATAAAATCGAAATAAATGTAAGTTATCCAGTTAAATGCGATGGTTATCCGAGTTTTGATATATTTAAGCACGATATTTTCTTGGATTCTGTTCTCAGAATAAGCGAATTTATTGTGTTTCTGAGTGTCTAAGAAACTATATTTAAGCTGAGTGTTTGTATGATCTGCATTCCTCTCCCTGTGTTCTGTTTAACCGGTTTTGGGGTAGCATATACACATATGATGTCAGTTGTTTCGGTGGATATTTTTCGTGACACACGCACCCTTTTACTGTTTGATTGTGCTTCAAAATTTTATTAATCAATTGATGTTAAATGTTGTGCTGTACATTCTAAAAATCAATCCATTTCGACAAACCTGTTAAATGTTCTGGGTTCTCCTGACATAGTTAAGATACCCAATAAACTCCTACTTTCGGACTATCATTTACCCAGAAAGCAAATCAAATTTATAACAATTGAAAAATTGTCATCTCACTTTGATTGGTTCCTGTGTTGAACTGGATTTGACCGGTAGTGATTGACATGTGTACGTGTAGGCTAGCAACACCGGTTAACAAGGCACAGAATTGTATCAGCTTGTCTTGGTCACAATGCCGTCTGTTTGTCCAAGTATTTGATCCGTTATCATCATGTAGCTTTTCCCGATCATAATTTACCCAAGCCATTTCATTTGTCACGTAACGATTTCACCATTTGGTGACTGCTCACTTTTAGCATCGTCATTACCTGTCATTGTAACGTAGATTATATTTACCCCAAGTAGAACTTTTTAGATGTATCCTCTCGTCGGTTGCGGATTTAATCATAGACCCCAGAAATAAAGTGACACTGACCTTTGTAAAGTACAATAGATGGAAAACACATTGATGTCTTGGAAGCTCCTGTCTAGTCGTTCACGTGCAATTCGTCACTGTCACTTGTTGCAAGCTAAAACCTGTAGGTTAAGTATTATATCTGTGTTGGAGTAGCTGATGTGTAAAGATTAATATCGGTGAATGGCCTTCGATATCTCTCAAAACAAAAGGTTGGTGTCATTTCGTTAGTATATTCGTTTAGAATTTAGAATTGATTACAGATTTGTAACAAGTTTACCTGCATTGATAAACAACCATTTATTTCGATATTCAAATAGTTCCTCTTTTAATATTAAAAGTTTTAGGAAGCATCTCTAGAAATTAATTTACTGATATACTTTAGTAATACGCAACCTGCGACTTGTAACAATCAAAGTTTGTTATCATGTTATCAGTGCTTGAATCAGCTTTGCTTGTTTTTCCACCCAACCATGTTGCACACTTAACATTTTATGAATATGAACGCCACATGCATCAAATTTAATGTTTTCACGTGAGGCATTTGTCTATAAATCCATGCCTATCTTAGGTGCTAGCATGGCATTTGTTGTGACCGGCTTTAAATGTATCTAGTACGTATACATATAAACGAGTCATTGCCTACGAGCTCCTACGTGCACGGATGCTGACTTCTATACTGGCCTACTCGTATAGAAATAGTATCAATGACAACTTTTACATACCATCATACGTATCTAAATGCTTACGCTATTCATTTTTAGGTGGCAGTTGTCGCACAGATAAGATGGACCTGGTGTTTGTTTTGGACGGATCTGGAAGCATCTGCGACAAAGATGCTGCTGCTACTGCGGGCGTTGCTTGTAACAACTGGCGGCTGGTGGTCGAATTCATCCAGAACCTCATCTCTAACTTTGATATCAGCAATGACAACGTCAGAGTCGGCTTTGTCATCTTCGCCAATAACGGAAATCTCAAATTCGGGCTCAACGAGTAAGATCGCGTATATATAACGCACTAATTCACATCTAAAGCGAGAAATGTGCATTTTATCTTCATAATAATCGATAGTGAGAAATATTTTGCGCCTTTTATTAACATAGATTCAGCAGCACCGCCGCAGCCGTCGCTTACTTTGACGTCATCAAGGAGCGTTTCCCTGGCGGCAGAACAAACACTTACGGCGGCCTGAACGTGATGAGATCCCAAGTGTTTACCGGACTAGGAGACCGAGATGACGCCATCAACGTCGCCATCCTCATCACCGACGGTTACCCCACCGTCCCTGACGAGGTGACCGGGCAAGCCACTGCCCTGGCCGAGGCTGAGCAGGCCCAGTCGGACGGCATCGTCATCTTTGGCGTCGGCGTCACCAACGACGTGGACGAGCCGACGCTGAAGGCGATGTCCTCCCCGCCCCAGGAACTGAATCAGAACTACCTCCTGGTTGACGATTTTGAGGGATTAGCAACCATCATGACACCTTTACTGGACAATGTGTGTCAGTATAGAACCACGGTTGGGCGGCGAAAAAAGTAAATCATAATCAGGTGGATAGCTAGACGACTATATATCACACAATGGTAGCTGTCACATGAGTATAATGTATAATTGATATACGCATATATTTTGTAAATGCTGTAAAAGCTTGAACATAACGTCTATTGTTGCCATGTTAATGGCAGTTTCTGTGGCAACAATTTAAGGTGCCTCAACCAAGTTGCATTTTACAGTTAAGTTTATAAGCACCTATTTACTGTTCATGCACAAACCAATCAATGGCATATCAGGGTTATATGTTGAAGGATATCGTACGCATGCTATTAAACATACAGTGCATATTGCGAAGAATCACATTGTTTCTAACTTATCCATGTCCAGATTTTGTAAGTTTTCAATTTAATCATTTCGTTCAGCACGATATTACATTCTGTCGATCTTCCTTGAAGTTCGTGAACCGCATGTATAAACCTCATCTTTTGTACCCATTGTATAGTAAAATATACATATTTTTGTATGAATATTTTTCTTTTACTAATAAGTAGTAACTTTTGTATCAATTGGTCGATTGACTCTAGCAAGTCGGTAGAAACGGATATCACTTGATTAGGCACTAACATGAAATACATGTAATTACGTCCGATATTATATATATATATATACCGTAGTAATGATGGCTCACACAAGTATTCAGAAATAACACTGCATGTATTGAACCATATCGATATTAACTCACCCGTTGCCAAAGCAAGGTGATATATTTCAGGTCTATATATTGAGAATACACTTTGAAGTTACATACACAGGTAGATTGTAACTACATAGATATTTTCTTCAGAATGTCAGTCATAATACATGCACGATGTTATATTGATTTTTAATATGGTATGCGTGATGATTGTCTAAACAAACCTATCATTTATCATGTTTTGTATTGTAGAAATAAAGTCTTATTATATAAAACTATGCATATTGTCCTCGTCATTGGCGTAATCACGAACGACAAATTTCATATTTGATAACTTACATATCATTTGATTTATTCCAACATAATGTATATTTAGAATACATGTTGATTATTGCAGTGCGGATCTAGACCTGACTTCCAAAAGGCGTAATGAATTATGTTATTGAAATAAATTTAAGGATATGTTCGAGTACCTTCCAATATACAATCCAGTAATTCGAGATTCAATAAACTCGCATCAACTTGTTAACTTTAATAAAATGAGTTTTGATTGATGACAGTTTCTTACATATGACAATCCGTCTAAGATCGGAATTTACAATACAATGCTCCTAGCCGTTACATGGTATATTTTGATATAAATTGTAAATACCGCCTCTACTTGCAAGTCTTTCGTAAATATGCACATCCATTTATAGCAAGATTGTTTATATTTGTATGCAGTACATAAGCTATGATATATTCTATGAATGTTACACTATTATATATGTGAGTTTATATATAATTATTTACACCTTATGATATATCATATATATACACTACTTATAGTACAAGTAAACTAATCTACCAACCAACGGTAGCACATAACTTTATAAAACCAGTATATAAAGTATACACGTATATCACAATGGACAGCAGACAATGAGTCTTTATATGCAAATACAAAGCGGAAAAGGCACCCAGTTCCTAATAATCAATCAATGATTAAAGGAGGGCAAGCTGGTGAAAATTTCACGTTAAAAATGAGCCAGTGAATATACTGTCTTCTTACGAGGAACGTAACATCAGACTTCCGTTACTTTTTGGTTATATTCATATAACGTCAACAGTCAGCACTGAGTGGTTAGTATCCCATATTCGTATGCTTATATTTTATGATTCCCTTTACAGTTAGAATATTTTGTTTTGAACACGAGCATAGTATAAGTGAATAAATGTCGGGTTTCGTCAAACTGTATCCGCACATATATAAATGGTGCAACTGAGTACAGCCAAAGCAGTTTATCGTGTTAAAGCTAGTGCGTCCAAAGCTCAGGAGTTGTGAGATGTCCTTATTTTGACCAGGAGCGGCGTATGACGCTCCCTTTATGCGATAATGACTATATGACACTTCTTTTTAAAACCATTCCATTTAGAACCTGAAGATAGTATTCGAATCAGTTAACTCCAAATCGATAATGCGAGAATTAAATGGAAGTAATAAATTCAAATGTGGTTGGAAATAAATCAAAGGGTTGACTTTGTACCTATCATGTACAGACTGAGTCTAAAAGTCTGTTGGCGGCTGCCGTGACCTCGTTTTGGTGTGACAGTCTGATGACGTAAGGTTCGTTACTTCCGGTCGCCACCTGATCAATTTCGTCCATGTCTACCTTGCTGCCAATAGCAACCACGTGAATCCGCGTATCAGAGTCCTTGAGGGCCTTGGACCTCTCTACAGTCAGCTCGGAGTTGACGTTGCTCCCTCCGTCAGTCATCATAATCACCAGGTTGGTCACGCCATCCCTCTCTCCCTTGTCACCTCGGTGGACCTCCTGGTGGACCATACGGAGAGCATCCTGGGTGTTGGTCCTGCCTCCCACCTCGGCGAATGAGAGAGCGTTAAGGATGTCCTTCCTCTCCTGGTAGGTGTTAAGGTGGAACCGAACCATAGCGAAGTCAGAGAAGCTGACCAGGGCCGTGCGCACGGTGTCGAAGCGATACTCGAAGCCGTATACCATCTCTCTCATGAACGCGATACTGTAGTTGTAAGAAGTATCCACAGAGCCAGAGAGATCCATAATAAACGTGACATCATAACGTCTTCTACAGCCTGGAGGATAATATTACATATGCGTTAGTCTCAAATGGTAATGGTTTCACTGGTTCTTTTATCAACCGTTCTGCTTTAAAGTATAATGTGTCCTCGGTACTTACTTCTTTCACAGTGCTTTCCAGTTCTGTCAGACGGGCATATGCACTCGTACATACCCACGTGATCCACGCAACTGGCGCCATTCTGGCAAGGATTACTGGCACACTCGTTTATGGCTGGAAAATAAAAAGCAAAGATTGTTCTATCAGAACATCTACGCCAGAACAGATTGTCTAGCGCTCAAAGTTATGCAGTCTATTCTCGGAATCTTGACAGCTACTTACAATTGCACTTAGAAACAATGATTTCAGGAACCATGGTGTTAATGACGTTGTAGCTATCGACAGCGATGATATTTTTCTCCAATGGCCAGCTGGTTAATCCTCTGAGTTCCATCATATTCAGGTCCTGTCCCACAGCAACAGCGGTGATATGAAGACCGGATATTTTAGCCTGGATTGCCTCGACTGTAACACACAATACCCATCAATTATTATTCATCCGTAAATATAATCAAACGATATTTTCATCTATAATAATTGATTAAAAAAGTTGATAGTGAAGTCATACTTTTGGCAATCTTACTTGATGCAGTATATACTATAAAGCTGTGCATATTTACCGATAGTCTCGTCTTTGCGGATGTTACCACCACCGTCTGTGAAGATGATGACGTTGTTAGGAGCGGTCTGCCTGTCCCCTCTGTCGGATCTGAAGATCTGTTTCCTCGCCATCTCCACGCTGGCGGCGATGTTGCTTCTGCCTCCCCCGTACTTCATGTTATAAATGGCCTCCTGTATGTCCGCCTTATTGTCGTAGGTGTTCAGGTAAAATTCTAACTGAGCTTCATCGTCGAAGGTGATCGCAGCCACCCTGACCGTGTCCTGCCAAATCTCAAAGTCCTCGACAATGTTGCCGATAAAATGAAGGACTTCATCCCATCGTTCGTGCCGGATGCTTCCAGATTTGTCCACGATAAACAGCACATCAGCTAAACCATCACATTCTACAATAGACACGTAACGTGTAAGTTTTTCCCGCGGCAATGGACAAAGGTGAAATTAATTATCAAACAGACAATCTCTTCGACTCATACCTCTTTCGCAATGTTTGCCAGTGAAACCTCCACTGCACTCGCAATGGTAACCATTTATTTCATCGATACAGTTTCCTCCGTTTCTGCATGGGTTGCTCTCACATTCGTCGCTGGCTGTCGGGAAGATTAAGAAGCATGATTCAAATATTACACTCAACATGGTCATAACAAATAAAATAGCCAACGATATATTCACACGAACATCAAACAGTTTCTATGATAACGTACTGTCGCATACGGAATCTCTGAGATTATTGACTATATCGTTAAGCTCGTCAAAGTTTTCCACTTGGAACACATTCTGATTTGTTGGGTAACTGGCAATTTTTCGGAGTTCGGATTGTCTCACTTGCGATCCAACACCGACAGCTATCATCTTCATATTCTTCTTCCTGGCTTTCATGGCCATCTGCCACGTCATATCTATATCATTGGATCTGCCGTCAGTGACAACGATTCCAATATTCGATGCACCAGGATTATCTCCTATAAATAAAGTATTCCAACATCGCATTTCAGATCAAATTTGTTAATATCTAGCACATTGATATCTAAACTTTTATATGTTCTAGGTCAGCCATGTGAGTTTATACATATAGGACTATCATTAAGAACACAATGTCAAAGTCTGAGCTTCAGAACTAAATGGTTGGTAATTTATAGGACGTATATTTGTTACATAACAACTTTAAAAGGTGGCTAGACTGGACATACCCATGTCATCCTGGAACATTTGGTCTGACATGTAGCTGATGGCTTTGGCGGTGTCTGTGGTTCCACCGGAGAAATAGGGAATCGTCATGCCATGGAGGGTTTTTATTTTGTTGTTGTAATCTTTTAGATTGAAGTAGCACTGAAATATAAAGAATGCGTGAAAGAGTGTTGCACGAATAACTCATCAATTATCATTTAGAATCACATTTCTCAGTCACGTATTGCACTGAATTTGTTTTAACTGTTTAAATTAGAATACCTTTTCATTGTCACCAAAAGTCTCCAGTCCAACTCTTGTGCCGTCATCTACCGGAAGCTGCATCACAACCTCCTTGGAAAATTCTACAACCTTCTGGAAGTTCGCCTGTCCAATGCTACCAGATGCGTCAAGGGCGAAGATCACATCGGCTGGTTTTCTACACCCTAAAAAACGGAACATCAAATGTCAAATCCTTCGGGAGTTTAAACTAATCTAATTGTTAAACTCTCATAATGTCTATTAGTTCAGCATGCTTACTGAATTCACAGTTCCTGCCGGCATACGTATGAGGACATTCACAGTGGAACATGTTAACCCCATCCACACACCTTCCTCCGTTCCTACAGGGATTCGACTCGCACTCGTCAATGTCTACAAATATAGAATTAGAAAAATATATGCTGAGTTACATCCAAAACTTCATCGAACGAAAATGATGATACATATATATGGAAATATCGGCGGAATTGTACTTACTGTTGCAGAGGAGGGACCTCAGCGTGTCCACCACGCCTGGCAGCATCTCATAACTCTCCACCATCATTAAACTCTTCTCGTAGGGGTCAGAGGCGATAGACATGAGCTCATATTTATCATACCAATCTCCCACTCCCAGAACTAGGACGTACATGTTCTTCTTGGCTTCGATAGCAACCTAGGAAGAGGTTCGCGACAGCACATTAGGACGAGGTCCATGTGAAAATATGAAATCATATTACATTCTTTACATATGTGTGCCCAATTTAGAGGGGTGTTCAAAATTAATCACCTCAACAGTCTCAGATTTGTTATTTGAATTTCCATCGGTGACCACCAGAGCTATATTGATGACCCCATTACGATCTCCGTTGTCGGGGTTAAAGATCACTTTATCGACATAATTAAGGGCAGCCGCTGTGTTGGTGGTGCCGCGTTTGTACTCCATCTCAGCAACGACGTTCTTCATGTCCATCCTTAAATCAGTACATTACAGAGAAATATAGACACACAATTATTGATAATGGTGACATGAGTCGAATGCTTACTCCTGGAGAGATTCATATTTAATCACCCCACCGGTGGAATGATTCTTATTGATAATTCATGCTCCTTAATTATTATACAGGTATGTACTATTGTTTCATATATATTCTCTCTTGGTTGTCAGCAATGTTGCCTGATTTGGTTTTTTACGTTTGATAATGAGAAGTTATCGCATTAGGAGCTTTACCGGTCATTAAACTCGAGCAGATCAAACTGTGGGTAGACGTCGTCTGAGAAGGTGACGAGGGCGAGTCTGATCCTGCCGCTGTCTATGTCGAGGATGTCGATGAGACCCTGGGTAAATTCTCTGGCGTACTCAAACCGGTGTGCTCTGATACTGCCGCTCACGTCCATTATTATAGCTACGTCCGCTATGCTCGCACA
>JAXGGS010613355.1:0-10097 GCA_035585475.1 Armandia brevis | reverse complement strand
GAACAAATGGTTAGAGGGCAAGATAAACATTCATCAAGTGTGACTAGCACATTAAACATGAGCGCATATTATCCGCGCTCTAATGGCCGTGACACATATCAACTGTAGCTTGTTTGTCATGGAAGATGTCGTATGTAAACAGTTATAACTCAATCTTCGGGAGGCTTTCGCCGTTCAAGGAGTTATAGGCATATCAGCCGCATTGTACTTTGACCTTGTCTCACATTGACACTTGAGGGGACAGGAGATTTTTCGACCCGTATGCGGGGGACATTTGTGAGATGCTGTAAAACAAGATCAGCCATCCATGGCGCCCTATGTACAGGACACTGGCTGGAGGAACAGGGCATACTTACGTACATGTATTAACCTGAATTGAGGCTATCCCTGAGTAGTTTTTCTAGGAAGTACGTTGAGCAACTGCTACGTGAGAGGCATTTATTATTTAATAATTTTGTCACCACATGGTCTTAGTTGCTTATCATTTAAGCGTCAAAGGAACGATTCTGATTATCAATTATGTAAGAGAAAAATTGCTTTCTTTGGAGATTACCTGGCAAAAAACACAAAAGCCCGCAAATAAGTTACATAATTCTAATATGTAGTTTCAGGTCAACTTGGTCCACAGACTTACGGGTTTTTTCCTACAACTCGTATAGAGGTTCACTATGTACCAATCTCAGTTTGTCATACTTAGCTTTATGCTGCCCCAACTCGTAAGTTTATATCTCACTTTCCATTTCACAATATAGTCCTTATACTGAGAACACTAATTAATGTCAAAACTTTGCTCACTGTGTGATAACGTGGGTGATATTTGGAACACAGGGCGATAATGTAAGTTTTGTGGGATATAGGCCCCAGATTTAACTGTCAGCAAAACCAGAGTACAGGAATGGGGACACTATTTCATACGTCACATCTCAGCTGCGCGTATTAGCCGTGATTACCAAACCCCGGATGATGCATTCTAACTGACACGAAATCTAGTCCATTATCGCTCAAGCCACGTGCACGCCTCTCGAGATTTGGCGAGACCCCGCGAGATTGCAGATAGTGGGGGTGTAATGGGACAAACGCCGGGCGGGGATGTCACATTTACATAGAGCGCCGGTTTACGCATGCAGTATGCGGCCCCGCTGACAACTTCCGGTTAGTTTCCGACGGTAAGGCCCCCAAAGTCACTGTCAGCGACCCCACTGTCATATTCTTCTCATCCTTTTAGTCCGTTACATCGCATGGCAAGAACGCAAATGGAAGCTTTCTATTTGAAATGAATACCTATATTTGGATTCACACCCATTGATCCTAAAAACACTTCTAAATCAAAATTCGTTCCTTTACCTTTAAGTACTGGACAGTGGAGCTGAATTTGTATGAGTTCTGAGTAAATCCAGGAATACTTTACACTGGTAATAGTATATCTATAGTAATTTCTAGACACCTGAGTCCTCAACCGTATCTGAATTACACAAACATGAATTCAATGAATTGCAACCTTTCCTCGGATAGGTGCTTTCGGCATAATGCCAATTACATATTCAAAGTCAGAACCGTCATTTACCGTGCAAAGGTATCAAAGTTATATTTGAATTGTTACCTATATGTATTTATCGACATTCTTCCCAAGGGAATAACATTGTCTAACGATGACCTAGACAACTTTTCTGATCATGGCTCCTATATCTAGGTCAAATATGTTCATACCAGTCGCCTCTCTTCCCACCGCAGTTAATGTCAGCAAGCATCTTGATCTGGTTATCCTGCCAAATCATCTTCAGCAACGTATTACATAGAGTAACTTAATTATCACGTCTGACTGAGAGCTCGCATCAAAAAGTCTTCCCTCTCGCGGTACATTTTGCTTGTCTGTAGTTTATATCACCTTATTTCCTTGCCTACTTATTGGGAAATCTGGTTGAGCTTCAGATAGTAAACTCCCGCTTGCACGTGTATGACTGGGACTCCAGCTGAATGGTCCCATATTCTTGTAACCTACTTCCGTTATCAGTTGATTATCACGCACAAAATGCAGGTCCTATTCCGGATGAGGACATCAGCAGATATTTGCCACACTGTAAGTCACAATTTTGAATACACGCCATCGAAGCAGTTAGAAGCTTGAGACTTGAGATCATGGATTGTGTAATCTGTATTGTCTTGTTTTTAAAAAGATTAATTCAATTAATCAATTTAACAAAATTGTGGAGAAGCGCCTTATCACCCTTATATGACATTTTGACTGTTGGTTTAATCCTCGTTTACAATAAAATTGTGCTTCTGATTAACTTCATTAAATGCGGCTGATAAGCATGTAAGCTCCCGCTGATATCTGACCTTGTTTCTGTCGTCCTGTATAATATAACTTGCGTAGGTGGCGTGAAGCGGCTGTTTATAGACGGTTAAGAGGTTTCCGAGCATCAGGACATCTCTGTGATCTTGTTAAGGAGGGAGGAATCCACCATAGTGTATAATTATCTGGCCCTGCATTGATGAAGATTTATCGTGTGAAATATGTCGAGGTCGGTGCAAAACGGGAGAGAACTACATAAAATACCACCTGGTACCGGAAGTAATGGCTGCCCTGAGACTGTTAACTAGGTCATTTAGCCCATAAGTGGTAACGCATACTGAGCTGATCACTTTATGTGCTCTGGACAAGTGTAGCAGGATTCAACACGTCAAATGCGTCACTTAAACCTCACGAATTAGATCAATGTCATTCTGCGCCCATGCTCTGCCGGTCGAACAGGTCGATTCACTTCCATTTCCTCGAATAGACGATGTACACCCATGTTGATCCCTCTTTATTCTTCCAGGCAATCATCGCTCTTCATCTTCCTACCGGCACTATCTCTGCCTGACCTTTCACCCCTGGCGATATCATCTCAGCTATTAACCTTGTTAATAAGTGTCATGCCCGTCACATCAGTTTTACACTTGACTTAACATTCCAGCGACTCCTGTGCTTGGCATATCATAACTTACAGCCGACCAGATACAGCCATGCTGGTCCTTGCTTGCCAGAACCATGGCATTTCCCTCCTGTTATCCCCATCATCATCACGACTCCCTTTTAAAAGCTGAGGAGTCAAGCTCCATGCGGCATATACATGAGCATACGGCGATGCCAGAAAGAAGACGCAGTTGCTTAATATCATAGATTTTCCAAATTGGTAGTTGGCGAACAGCGAATCTGGAACAATTTTCCGGCAAACTGGATCGAGTCTTACGGATCCTTGATGGTCTGCGTAGGTACGACTCTGCATGCTTGCACCAAAGCCACAGTATTCCGCGGGACAGAGAACCCTTGATTTCCGATTAGGAAACGGTTCATTTGACGTTTTATTATCTCAATTATTATATATCTCCGCCCCCGAGTCATGACCTTCAGTTGTTCCTCTTCTTACCATCCGGTACAGAAAGGCCAAAGCGGGTTAAAAGGAAAACAATTTGTCGAATCGAATGTTGAAACTACTGTATTGTACAGTTTGGCTATCACCCTAACATGACGCGCATGTGGGTGTCTCATTTTGCCACAAAACTATTCTGGAAATGTTTTAGATGATGCGTAACACGCAGCTGAGCCTGGGTGTTTTCCATCCCTCCGAAAGTATTTCCTTACAAACATTAACTGTGGTGTAGTTATCACAAACGCTACACACTGATCGATTTCTATCCATGGCAGCTTAGTTCAAAGATTGTTTGAAATTTCATCTTACAATAACGTGATATACATGTACGCGGATGTTATTTAGATCCGGCGAACAGAAAAATAGATCTATTGGATAATTTCATCTCATTGACGTGCAGTTTGCGATTAACTCTATTCATCTTTTACGTCTCGCGTGAATTGGTTCATCGTAGTAACCTTAAATTAATTTATCAGAATCACAGAAGTGCATATAAACTTATTATATATATATATATATATATCACCTAGGCAGGCTAAATTTACTCAGTAACCGATTTAACAATAGAGAAGACGCAGCAGGGAAGCCACGTACTCCAGAGCGCGTGATAATATTTAGCTTTGTGATGTTGAAAAATTACACCAGAGGTCAGGCCAAATGTGTATGTCTAATAGGGGTTGCGTATCTGATGTCTAGCCCGCCATGTGTTCATGTACGCACCAACAGATCTCATTCCTCCCGGCATACAAGCTGTTGCAGATTAGATAAACCATTGAATAAGCACTCGCTTCGTCATTGAAAAATACACACGGTCAGGACAGATACAGCGATATAATAAGTCGTATTTCCGGAGAGACCATTCACCTTTTCCTCAGTCCAGTGCTAGATACAATTAGATGACAAAGTGTATCGTGAATAAGTCTTGATCTCATAGTTTAATCCTGTGGAGCGAACACTGGAATGCCGTGTATATAAATGCACAGCTGACTCACATGCGCCTGTTTATTTCTTATTGCACTTAGCTATAAGACCGACCGCCCGCAGCGCCTCTTGTGACAGTTGCAGACACGACTTTAATGCTCCCTGACTAGACCGGAAGTTGACATAGCGTGATACGCTCTTCAGCTACGGACGAATTTTTCGATTCTCATAACAAGATACAAAACTAAGTTGACAACAGACATTGTATGTCAGGTCTCCGGTTTTCGAGATTTTAAGTTTTAAACACTTTCATTACGAAATTTCATTTGTATTTCAAGACACGCTCAAAGTTAAAACGCATGTATCTGCTAGGTGGTATGAAACTCATTTTAAATCCGCATCCCTTCCAGTTTGTATCAGATTAGTCAAAATTGTAATCCCGAAAACGATTACAGTTCATTATTTAACGTTGCCTTTCCGCCACCAGAAGCATCTGTCTCTGTCACAGGAGTGAAAACTGACTAACGTATGTGTATGACGAGGACTGTCAAACTCAAGCATTCATACATTGAATTAACCTCAATTGCCATTTATAATCTGTTACCATTCATAAAAATGTGGTCTTGCTTAGCAGTATCTTCTTTTCACCTTGATCGCCACTCAACAAAGTCTCACACGTGGCTCTGTTCTCTCCTTCCTGCTTAGCATTAGGGTGGAGAGGGAGAGCCGGCCGTACGCGTATCGACGCAGCGCATGTTACAGCTGACAGCCACCATCGTTTTAGCCCTATAAGCAGTGATGTCCCGAGACCACACCCCTGAGGTCTACAATAATAAGCATGAGGCTGTTCAGCAGCTCAGTAATGCGGCGTTAATAACGTACATACATAAAGAGAGCCGTGATAGGGGGCGGAGGGCAAACTGCCGGGGTCCAAATCGATAAATAGTTATACGCGGAAAACTCTGCAGATCATAGGTGACATGCATACACACCTTTTTTGCGCAATTATGTTATTTTGCAATTGTTCCTTTTGCCCTAAATTTTTTCAAATGAACAGCACATATAGTCGTTCCTCGAATATCAATTTAACCAAAAGAAAAGTGAAAAAACTAGTTTCATACTTTTCAATATGATTAATGATCTGTAGGGTCGATTTACTGTATGAGTATATAACCACAGTTCTGGGTGGTGATATATAGCATCGGTGATATCACATCTTTCCCTGCCAGAACAAGAATCAATCATCTCCGATCGACTCTCCGTATCAAGCCTGCTCATGCTATGCATCCTTTTTTTAAGTCTTGCATTCACCCTTATCTGCAGTAAACGTTAACACTTGCCAGCCACGCATGTAGGAAGAGATAGTCCGCACCAGAATTACATCTTTACACATACAGCTCGGGTAACATATCAGCACGAGTTTCATCGACACCTCTCACGTGTTCACCTTGAGCTTTTTATCAAGTTAGCCTGATTTTCGTCTGTCGGATCAAGTGCCATTTGTTTAAAGATCCGATTTTCCTGACGAAATCAACACGAGACACGAAGGTGATCAGATATGTCGCTGGTGAATACGTTATTCTTCTTCATGTTACAGGTGTCATAAACCCAGCGGTCTTAAACTTTCACACTGACATTCTATTCACCAATTACATTTTGACGTATCTAAATACCACAAAAAAGCGAAATACCTTGAAGTGGTTATTATAAGCAGAAACGAGATAGGTGAAAAAGGCCACCCTATCGGATGAAGGCATATATCATTACTGTTTTACTATACACCGTTGACTCAGATTTATGCTTCTGTTTTGTGACGCGTGATACTGTGCTCGCACGAAACAAGATGGAATGATTTTAAATTTTCATTGTTCGTGCCTAACTGCCTGAATTCGAAGTATATCACATATTCATTTTTGGAAACCTAAGGGCGTTGGCATTAAGAACTGTGATTCACGGGACTCGATTTCTATCCGATATATGTAAATTTGTTAAGTGAAAAAATGACACAATCAGTCTTTCGGGCCTCGGAATAGCAGTGTATCAGATAAATATTATTCGCCAGAGAGCTTTAATCATTATAACACGGATTTTCTATTTCCAGGGAGATTAGTGAAAATTTGTGATTTGTTTATTAAAATGTAATAACAAAGTGCTAGATTTGGGTTGGTAAATACACGACTTCCGCAAACAATCATGTTAAAATGATTAGGCGTGTGGGGAGCAAACAATTCTGCGTAAAGTGGCGCAGTTATTGGATGTTATCCGTTCTGCGAGACGTGAGAAAATCATGATTGCGTCCTTACAGCGATCCATGGTAACATGTACCCCTACAATTATACATTTACAAAGTATCAAATTCACGCGTCCATCGGACGATTGCTTTAATTTCCAGAAAGATTCGCTGAGTTCGCACTTCCCATTGCGATGACAAATGAAATGTATGACATAAAGCCGGAAACGAGGTCACTCTCCTCCAAACGGAGCACCGACCTGACCTAGATGTGCACATTACCTGAACCGCGGCCCGCTTGTCCCGATCATGATAAATCAGCGATGAGTTCGTTCCCCCTTATAAAGACAAGGTTCTGACCTATTAACGCGGCTCATCGCACTGTCGGCCCCGTTAACAGTCGAGGTTGACACCCTGCTTGTGGCTCATGGTCGCCGGGAGTGATTTAAACACGCCTGTATTACCTCACTTCCGGTCATATCCTCTCCCGGAAGTGCGTGATTGATCGCAGGTTACATAACGTACTGAAGAATGGCGGGGAACCAAAGCCCCAGTGAGATAGTGTAAGCAGCCGAACGGACATAGCACTATTGCATAGGAGACAAATCATTATTAAACATTCAGCAGTTAATTGCGGGAAAAATACAGCCACTGTGAAAAAAGCAGGCGATAGAACATCCAACATTTAAATAGCGGGAAACCACAGCCCTAGTGATGTGAGCAGACGATCGAACATACCGCGATTAAATGGCGGGAAAACTGCATCGGCATAACACCTCTTTCTGTTATGCTGTTACTATGTTAAATAATCCACTTGTTTTGGTGTGGTACAGTGGTTGTCAATCATTATAATAGACCCCTCCATTTAGAGAACAATTTGAATGCATATATTGACCGGATTACAATTGGCAAATTATTTTTAATACGATGTCTACCGACTGTGAGCAGTGTAAAAGTATCACCATAGACAAGCCAACCAACTTTGACTCAGTGACGACAAGAACAAAACTATACACACATAGTATTGGAGGCATATATTGTTGTGTCATTCTGCAGAGATCTAGGCGTAACTAGAGTTTTTCCAGGAAATCCTATACAGTTTGAATATGTCTTTCTTTTATGTACGACATGCGTCTCCTTCGAGTTACTTATTGAATATGATTTTAAACTATAACTAGCAACAACTCCTTTCTGAGGCAAACATATTAGTGACACCAAAAAAACGTTCGCAAACAAAATTACTGATCTTTCTTCCTATTTTGAGTAGAATTGAGACTGTGTTTGGTTCAAATAGATTTTTAGAATGTGCACAGACGTTTATTCATCAACTTGATAAAACTAGTTATCACTATCTATATTTGCTTTAGCAATGACCCAACAACACAATGCAACACTGCTTCTGTCGAATAGAAATATTTCAATGATGTTATCAAATGTCATGTGTGGTGAAAATCATGACTAGTTAAAATCCTTCAGCTGAAAGAGGTCATCTTGCCTTCTCTCTGAGCTAGAGGACACCAGCCTCGTTCTAAAGCTGGTACTGCGTTGGCGAGGCTCGAGATTGCTCACATGATACAAGCAATCTAACCTGAGATTTTGACTTATTCGCGCTGGATAATAAAACAGCAGCCAAATCAAGTTCGTGATATCAGCTATTTCTGTTCTAACCGAACACGTGCTCTCGAACATTCTCATGCTCAAAAATATTTTTTAATTTGGGAATCTTCCGTCAGATATTAAAATATCCAAGAACGGAGAACTGGGCGAGTGACCTGAAACCTGACTTTTTGCACTGGTGATAGAAAAGTTTGGGGTGCGAATCACCTGGCCTTACTGTAGTACGTTCTGGTACGATGAGTTTTATTTGTACTGAGCATCAGAAACACAGTTGTTAACAGCGGAATATCCTTGCTATTCAAACTACAATTGACCAATAATTGGCCTATAATTTAACTCCAGGACATCCACTTCCATATGTTATCAATCATAGACGAATTTCAATACGATTTTTCAATTTATAATATGTTTATTCACCGTGTCTTTATAACTAGGTACATAGGTACAAAGAACAAACATTGTAGCCGATGTTCCGGATACACCCCTATTCTTGACTCAGAACCTTGTTCATTTTTATAGCGACATACTACTTTATCATAAGTAGCACAACTACAGTTTTAAAGAGTCGAGCTGCAGTAGTATATAACAGGTATTCTCCTACAGCGAAAGATGGCCGACGAAGAGTAGTGTTCAAACAGCAGCAGTTTATTTTCTGATCATATGAGAAAAAGGTTATTTTCTTAGCCAAGCTAGGGAAAAAATTGACTTAGCGCAATAACCAAAACAGGCTTGAACTTCACTTACCTTTCTTTCAATAACTTAAACCTTCCCTTAATTACCGGTCATAAATAGTTAGCATTTTAGATGTTAAAATCTATAATTTATCGTGTTTTGTTTGCAGGAAAGGTTTATAATCCAATTATGACTTGAACGATATTCACCTCTGTGACCTAATCGTTGATTAACTTTTTCAGGAAAACATTGTTCTATAGATAACATAAATTGAAAATAATGCTTCTGGGATTTTCTGTTAGTGAAAGTAGTATATGGAACTGTATATGAAACGGTGACGGAGATATGAAAATCCACAAGCACAGTAGTTTGTGATACAATGGTTCCTCGCTATGACAATTTGCTGACCAAACGCCAGTCGATAGTTTATTATTTAAACATAATTAGTGTCCAGCCGAAGCTAATAACTCACCAAGTATGCATACATTGATCGTGGATTATATGGTCAACTCATCTAACCCGATACATCGCCACATGAGGATTCTGTTTCATGTGTGCGAATAAAATGCCAAACTATGACTGTGCATCGCCATGATAAAACAAAGCCTGATTTATTACACGGCTCGATATCACTATCAACATTTATCATAAAAGCGCTGTAAATGATAACGAGCAGTACTAGTTTACGGGGGTCGTCTCACAAATCCGCTACAACAAAGTGATTGAATGTCGTGATTCTAGCTCGAGGCCATTCGTCGTAATCTCACTCCGAATGTATTTGACAATTACCGACGTATTAACATGAAACCATCTCATTTGGATTCACATGTGAGCGCAACCCTTACGTTAATAGTGCGGTAGTTAGGTTCGCCTGACACCCTCTCCAACTGTTTCTATTTTCTCTCTCCCTGTTTTCCCCTGACGACGAGAGTAATGCTCGACACAATGCTGCCTCTATCTCGGGAAATCCCGGCGGATTAACCTGACTTATGGCCACTGATTCTTGTCACCAGCTCGTGGGAATATGCGCAGAATTATGTTTGACCTGATAAAGAACGCCGCATCCGAGCCGCAGTGTGCAGGAAAACACGTGAGCGTGAACTATAATTATCTTTTGCTTTGAGCTGATTAAGAGTTCTCTGCACATTTTCACTTTAGTGTTTCCTTGTCAATCCACCCACGTGACCTTGTAGAGAGGTCGTACACCGGAAGCGGCCGTTTTTCCGCTTATCACTCGAGCGCAC
>JAXGGS010613244.1:0-10098 GCA_035585475.1 Armandia brevis | reverse complement strand
TATTGCATTGATGCCTCTGCATTTATGTCTCTGAGGCATAACTTTAGAGTAGTTATTGTAAGTCAACCAATGCAATCCATACACTGCACCTAAGTAGTGTGTGGAACACTGCTCACTGGAAACTTGCCGGACGCAAAATTACACGGCCTGCCCGTGTAATTTAAACAACGTTGTCCAATTTACACAGGGACAGTAAAATTACATGCGACACCAGCACATAACCTCAGGAAGCTGTAAGGTTTTGTTGCTCATTACATTTAAACTAACAATGACCACACATTAAGGATTATCTCCTTCATAACAATAATTCCTCCCTAATCTAGCTCCGACAGCCGCCCTCAATCGGGTCGGGACAGGGGACAGTTTAAAACTCGTTTCCTTCAGAATGGAAAATACAGGATACATTTTAGTCGTGGGCTTAAAGAGATAGAAATAAAAGCTACATCGTACAACCGAGTAAAAATGCAAACATCGTACAGACCACGACTGTAGACTGAAACACAGAGTAACCGAGTCAGTCCTTTAATGACATCGCTCAGTGGATATCCCTGACAAGTCGCTATTCACAATTGTTGATATTATATTTTAGGCGGGTCTGCTGTAATCCATATAGAACATATGCTTTTGCGCGGTTTCAAATTCATCTGTTCCGCCACCCGCCTTATATAGGATATCAATCAAATATGGTTACGTACTAGTTAAATATATCGAACGACTAGCCATTGATAAAGAGGAATCTGATGAGCGTGAATACATTTTGAATTACAACCCAAAATACTGAGCTTGCCTCCTCTACCCACTACTTCCACTATTAAACTTAACCTATGGGCTTATTTGTCGCGATGGCCTTTAGTCTCGAGTTGGGTTGGGAATGAATTCACATTGATATGTTTAACCAGTACACTCTTCACAACTTGCATGCACGTGCACAGTGAATAACGGGTCCATTGTATAAGTTGAATTGGATCAAAGTCCCAGGGCATGTCACAAACAAATCGGCATATATATATGTATTAGTGTATTGTGTGAGTATACGTTGGCGGAGCCTTGTCAAATCATTAACAAATATACTAAACTAGGTATAATACACTTGGCGTTAATGTCAGTTAACAAACAATTTCTATGAACACAAATTTAAACTTGGAATATAACATAGAACATGTCGAGGTTTCATCAGATTTGTAATCAGGAGGTAATTCTCACTGACGATAGAACTGTGGCGAATAATTACAATGGAGCATTATACAAAGAATGGCTGTACCAAGGAATTGTGTAGTCTGCTAATCCTCTGTTACCTGGAGAACATTTCTCAGTCAGAGTGACGAAACCGGAATCAGAAAGTGTTTTAATCAAAACCTATTAGGTCTCATGCTAGTATTGGTATGAAAACCGTCCCTAGTAGTAGCAATGTTTTAATGCAGGGCATATTAACTACAGATATGGTCGACATAGAATTTCGTTGTAGTCATGAATGAATGTAGTCAGTGCCCCAAACCCCACAAAACCACCCTTGATAATATTTCATAACATAACACTATATTTTTCAAATATATATTTCAACATCTATCCAACCCCTATCCCCCAAATTACCTCGGATTAATTACCTAATGTTCGGATGCCTAAAAGGGGTGCTTCCGCCTGAGAAAATAAATTGGTATCATGTATCACCCTTTCCTATCATTGAATCTAACCTTTACACATGAACGGAATAATTACATCCACGGTATGCTAACATCCAGCTGAACCTCCTCCCGAAAAACACTCACCTCCAATTTATATTGGGGTTATCCCATCTTTGAGAAATTATTACATGATAAGGATAAACAATTGTATTCAGATTTCATATTTAGGTATCCAAAAATTGAATAACTAGAACATGTGAAGTGTTTATCTAATTCTTTAAACAAAGTCTGGATTGTATGACTTAAAAAACTATGATAATTGGGCTTTTAATTTCTAATTATCCAAATTTTCATAAGTATTACTTTTTCAGGTATCAAGTCATCTATGTTTGAATCATTTTTTAAGATATATATTAGTTACTGAAGTGAAATTGCTAAATAAGCTGGTATACGAGAGGATTTTGCACTGAACATTACAGCCTCAAATTTCCAGATGCATTTTTATTTTCAACTTGACCAAAAGAACTTTGTTTCAAAAATGTGCTCAAGACCCAAGGGGGGGGGGGGGTTCTCTAATATGGGGCAATACACTATGCTTGGCAAAACTGACCGTATTATTGCCGAACTTAAAATGTACTGACATATTTGTTTGCTGAAATAACTAACCCGATTTTTCGACAATTTTCTCTGACCCAAAATTTTTGAAATTTCTTCTTTGCCGATTTGATGAAATTCACCCTTTTCTTTTCCAATATTTACAAGAGATCGTGGTTTTTGTGGATTTCCTCCACACTGACCCAATTTTTGGTCGATTTTCTCTATACTGACCCAATATTTTGCCGAATTGAGCGCGAAGAGACACATTTTTGTGCCGAAATTAACGCAGAGTGACCTTTTTTTTCGCCGAAATTAATGGGAAGTGACCTATTTCCTTCAATTTTCTTCATGGCTTACCCCATTTTCCATGGCCCCATCCCTGCACCCCATCTTTTTTCACAAAGGTACCCCCCAGGGTTCAAGAACAAAGTCCAAACAATAAAGTTAATTGTGATTAAGTTGTGTACAGAATAGCCACATCCAACCCAGAATGGGGGTTATAACAATTTATAATATAGCAAATCGAGAGCAGTAATATTGCATGCTCTTTACGCGGATTTATAACCGGCCAAAATCATTGTTTTGAACATGCAAATCATTCAAATAATCGGTAAAAAGTATTCTATTTATTAGGAACGGTCGACCTAAGATACGCTAATTTAGGAAAGGCTTTCATTAATGACCTTCGTTTTTTAATTTTTAGTTTTTCTTCATTTCATTGTGTTTCATTATTAGCATTACATGTTACTTGGAGTAACAGAACAATCTCCCCAAGAGTGGGCAGCGGGAAGAAAAACGCAACCTTTGATGAAGTGGGATATGAGAATTGAGACCGGTGAGACCTGGATACACGAACGCGAAGCTGGTCGCTGTGCTAGATGGACCGAGAAGTTTGGCGACAGTCATCGCCTGTCAGCTGGTGACACATTCTCTGTGTCTCTCTGCGAGGACAAATCTCTGTCCATTTCATACAACGACACAACGTTTGCACAAGTATTTACAGATCTACCAGTCCAACCCTCCTCTGTCGGACGATCTCTTGCAAAGTCGGATAAACCACTCTGGGTGGTTATAAAAGCAGACTTAGTGAGAATGGAGGTTTTACAAACAAGTGAGTTCTTAACTTATTTATACTTATATATCTATATATTTATATATGCGTTCTATAGCAGTATACTATGTGTTGATCTGAATTAAAGACTATGATCAGCATCGGCAACGTACAAAACTCAGAGATCATCATTTATAAAATTTATTGATATGATTATACAATCAAATTACAAAACCCCACCATTTCTTCAATGTATGACCTTTTTAGTTCTGGGTACAGCAAATTTCGACCACCTTTGCTTATGTGTCACGACACCCCGCAACTAGAAGCATTGTAAGAGAAATTGAATGGTTTAATATTTGTAATACAAAAGTTTACAATATGTATCGATTTCAGTGAGGACATTGAAGTGTTTGTGCTACCTCGTTATCAACACAACGTTAAAAACAGCAGATAAATCAACTACCACTACCTGCAATACTTTGTGAATACTAAAACAGAAGCACTCATTGTCACGTTAACGTAAGGCTGCATAACATTATTAAATAGTCTCTCAGGCCCGCCCGTATGGGCCTGAGACCCCACGTACCCCCCTTTTCATTTGGATTTAAAAAAAAGTACCTGCCGCACCCTCCTCTCAGAATAAAAAAAAAGAAACAAAAAAACTGCCGCACCCTCCTTTTCAGCGGCCAATATCCAAAAAATGGTCAATAAAAGGCCCCCGCATCCTACGTTTCGGGAAAAAAAAACGAAAAACCTGCCGCCCGCACCCTCCTCTCAAGCAAAATGAAAGCTTGAGAAACTAATCAATAATTTTACCCAGCCTAACAAAGATCAGTACACGAACTCTTGACATAACTGAATGAAACATCAGCAATGAACAATTGGAGTGTACTGAAACATGTAGGGCCCTTCCGCATATAATGCTATGACCAATGTAATAAGTATTAAGGATACCATTAAAGAAAGGATTGTGTGAATTTCTAACTAAACTGGGTATATGAGCTATTGATATCATATTCTAGCAATACAAAAGGAACAATCATGGTCTAATTGATATGAGATCTTCATTTAAACTATGTTTATCCGGGTTTTGAACACCGACTACGATTACGACTACGATTGTATATAAATAATACTGTTACTAATACAGATACTATGTATGTAACTGGCTGGAGGCCAACACAAAAAATGTATACTCATTTCAGAGCTTAAACATTTTTGGATTTGAATAAAAACGCCACAAAACACAATACTATGTTGAGCGATAGTTTGGTTCCTACAATTTGAGATGCTTTTTTTTATCTGTATGATCCGACTACTCATAAATCATACGTTAAAGTGGTTTTTTGAGTAACTTGAAAGATTATTATAGGACGGCCGAGTGACAAATGATAACATTATGACCAATGTACAATCCTAAGCTCATCGATCTGATGAGTAATGTAATAATCACAGATTAGCTCAGGTAAAGTATGGAGATAATGATGATAATACCGCATAATCCAGAAATGTGCAGGTTTTATACCAGCAAAAACCTGTAGCAGTAAATCACGAATTCAATGTTTCAGTTAGTGTCTAGCACAAGTCTCATCTATCTTACACTCAAGCAAAAAAACCGATGTGTACCAGCAAGCGACTCTATACTTTAGTTATCAATTAGCTTAATTGCATATTGAATGATCATATCAGTGAAAACATGACAATTGGTTGATAAATCATGACTTGTTTTTCTATTTTAGCTTCATGATTCACAACACAAGCATCAAACATTTCACCTGAAATGGGAGATCTAAGTACATAGTCGATGTTTGTTGAGGAATATAAAAAACAATGATCAAGCGATACTATGATTGGTAACTGCTTAGAGTCCGACTGAATC
The DNA here is from genome assembly GCA_035585475.1 of Armandia brevis. Lineage (NCBI taxonomy): Eukaryota > Metazoa > Annelida > Polychaeta > Opheliidae > Armandia > Armandia brevis. The sequence goes on along the minus strand of JAXGGS010613244.1, from coordinate 4,946 downwards.
ATGGACTCATTTCAACAAAAATCATACATGCTCTACAGGCTCTGTCGAGACATGATATAGATATACATATCACCTCGATATAACAACTAAAGTTTAAGCTGATACAAATGAATTGGTATCGCACGCAGATCAATCATAAGCTCCTCAGTTCAATGATTAATGTAGCCATTAAAGATAAGCTGAGGTAAGTTATATTATTACTGATCAAATTCATTGGAAACAGAAAACTGATTTTAGGTCTGCAACCATACTGAAATACGATTAGGACGATCTTTTGATAGACGATTTTAAAGTGATTTATTTCTAATTGTTATGTTGCTAGAAGCTGACCATGTGTTAAGGAAACAATATTTTTATAACATATATCTCACCTTTATCCAGTCCAAACCGCCGCTCTCAAGTCGAGACAGTGAATCATTTTATTCATAGATATTTAGAACTCCCAAGGTTACATAACCAAATAAAAACGCTGAGATCATTTGAGGAGTGGTCGTAACGAGATAACAAACGAAGCTTTAGCTGGTAAGATTTTACATATACAGTCACTGCCTCGCCAGTCGTGCGCTAAGCTCCCCAGAGATGTTATTATTATCTTATTTATAGTGATCCTTCAATTGAGTTGGGAGCTCGCTGGTTACGTCATAACGGTATCCCAGTGTACTTAATTAGACGCATAGTACTCCTAACGCTCAGCTAGAAACGGAACAAACTGATGTAACTCACTTGGGCGCCCGTGTAGCGAGCCCACGACTCCACATAGGATAACATTGTCACCGAGTCAGTCTTCCTATGTCATAGTCATCGAACGACTTGACATCTAAGGTAGTGATCAGTGACAATATTTCAACAGATTAAAATCTAGGTAATGACATGTGCGAGTGTAACATGGATGAGGCGATAGCGACAATGTTGAGGTACGGATATAAATAAAACCGGAATGATGATTTAAAGTAGTGCATCAGTATATATACTGTCTGATACAGCTTATTTTAGTATCCTGTTGTATGCTGTCTGATACAGCTTATTCAGTGTAATAGTATATGATTCAACACGTCAGGTAATTTACTGCAATGGTTCCCCGGTAAAGAAGTTTAGTTACCTTTAATGCAATTCACAATTTCCAATATATATATATATATATAAGATTTTGTCGAGAGCTTTGTTCCCACGATATGAGATATTTTTTATACAGTTTTGTGTCTGTTTGATCAAGGTATGATTATTATAAATCATATATTACAAGAGTCTAGTTACTGATAAAAGTCGGATATCTATATAATGAACGTCTTATAATGGGACGGATCAAAGATAAATGACAATATAACGGAGGCCGAACAATCCTAAACTCATCAATCTAATGATTAATGTAACAATTAAAGATAAGCTCAGGTATTCATACAGTCAATAATGGCATGCCTAGTATCATGACGGAAATTGTGAATTACATTAAAGGTAACTAAACTTATTTACCGGGGAACCATTGCAGTGAATTACCTGACGTGTTGCATCATATACTATCATACTGAATAAGCTGTATCAGGTAACAACACGATACTAAAATAAGCTGTATCGGACAGCAAACAACATGATACTAAAATAAGCTGTATCAGACAGCAAACAACATGATACTAAAATAAGCTGTATCAGACAGCATACAGCACAATACTAAAATAAGCTGTATCGGACAGCAAACAACATGATACTAAAATAAGCTGTATCGGACAGCATACAACACAATACTAAAATAAGCTTATGGGACAGCATACCACACAACACTAAAGTAAGCTGTATCGGACAGCATACCACACGACACTAAAGTAAGCTGTGTCGGACAGCATACAACATGATACTAAAATAAACTGTATCAGGTTACAATAGGATACTAAAATAAGATGAATCAGACAGCATACAGCACGATACTAAAATAAGCTTATCGGACAGCAAACAAAACAATACTAGAAGAGATAGGAGATCACCGGGTTTATTGTTATTTCAGCAGTATGACTTGTATCAAACAGTTAATACAGGATTAAGGTTTCACATCTATTAAACAATTAATTAAGAATAAAGTTTTTGTTTCACATGTATAGAGTATAAAGTCTTATCGATCGGATAATTTTTTTTTTTTTCTTTGTCGTAACTGCACGTTTTGCAGGAGCGATATTCCGGCGGTATACGGGGTTTCCGCCAGCTACCCGTCTCCGCCAGTAGTCAATGATTTCGAGTGAAGAACCTTACGATGGTGTGCATGTTGGCAATGTTTATGTTGGCGCTCACAAATGTAGGTTTGACGCCGTTGAGGATGTTAGCGTCGGACGTAGCGAAGAAGGTGCCCTTGGAGGAGTCGAGCAGTTTAGAGCGGATCTTTTCACGGGCATTGAGCAGTAGGGTTTGACGAACCAGTATTTTACATTTGCCTATGTTTGAGGAAGGTTGGTCTCAGTAGCTCTCCAGAACACACTCACCAAGTGTTGGTTTCACGTTAGCTATCCAGGAGAATCTGTAATTGCGGTTGCGCAGGATATATACACCCATGTTATAATATTAGAGCAAAGCAAATGGAACAATCATTGCCTTAAAAATATCTGGTCTTGATATGAATTGTGTACTAAAATATTTATAGTTTCACATTGTTAGCTGAACTAACAACCTGGCTACAGTTACAAGCTTAACATGATTTCTTTCAAGTGGTTATTTAAACCAATCTTTCCAAATAGAAAATTGATTTACATTTATATGCACCCTCATTCCACAAGTAAAACATGTATGGGTTGTATTGCTAACGTCACAATAAAATATTAATCTCCCAGCAAAATTGCCGGTCCTCCAAATTGGAACTATCAACAGATGCACATAACAATTGGATATATTGAAATTGTAGGATGTGTGTGGCCGAGGGGGAAGGATGGGTGGGTGGGGGGCGGTGGTGGGCCTGGCAAAGCTCTCAGGAAATGGATTTGTCAGAGGATAATTTGGTGTGTGCTGCGTATGGGGGGATTATGTGTGTGTATACATTTCTATTCAATAAATCGTTTAACCCGCAGAGTGGGTTTCAATAGCTAGTAATTTATAATTCTTCTACAAGTTATGTACCAAAGGGACTGTATAATTGTATCAGGTAAGAGGAAAGTGGGCGGTAAGGGGCATTTTGGGCATGTCGAAAATGTCGAAAACTCGTCATAGTGAGAGAATAACTCGTTTTTTCGAGCATGCCTACAGCATAGAATAATGAAGGGAAAGCCTTAAACCGAGCGCTTTCAAATCGGATATATTTACAAATTTAAATGTTTTTATAAATATCCAATTTACCTAATTCATGTACATAGGTTAATGCAGGCCCACCCTCTTAAACCGAGCGTATCCGTGTATATATTTCACACAAGTCATGCAGATGAACATAAAAAACTAAGTGGCGAGTCATGATAAGATTTTCTCGAGAGCTTTGTTCCCACGATGTGAGATATTTCTTATACATATTTGTGTCTGTTTGATCAAGGTATAATTATCATAAATCATACATTACAAGAGACAAGTTACTGATAAAAGTCGGATATCTATATAATAAATGTCTTATAATGGGACGGATCAGAAATAAATGACAATATAACGGAAGCCGAACAATCCTAAACTCATCAATCTAATGCTTAATGTAACAATTAAAGATAAGCTCAGATATTCATACAGTCAATAATGGCATGCCTTGTATCATCACGAGAATTGTATGGACTGTATCAGACAACATACAACACAATACTAAAATAAGCTGTATCGGAGAGAATACAACACAATACTAAGATAAGCTTATCGGACAGCATACCACACGATCCTAAAATAAGCTGTATCGGACAGCTTAGGACACAATACTAAAATAAGCTGTATCAGACAGCATACAACACAATACTAAAATAAGCTGTATCGGACAGCATGCAACACAATACTAAAATAAGCTTATGGGACAGCATACAACACAATAAAAAAATAAGCTGTATAGAACAGCATACAACATGATACTAAAATTAGCTGTATCAGCATACAACACGATACTAAAATAAGCTGTATCGGACAGCTTACAACACAATTCTAAAATAAGCTGTATCCGTTGGCATACAGCACAAGACTAAAGTAAGCTGTATCAGACAGCATACAACACGATACTAAAATAAGCTGTATCAGACAGCATACAACACAATACTAAAATAAGCTGTATCGGACAGCATACAACACAATACTAAAATAAGCTTATGGGACAGCATACCACACGATACTAAAGTAAGCGGTATCGGACAGCAAACAACACGATACTAAAATAAGATGAATCAGACAGCATACAACACGATACTTAAATAAGCTGTATCAGACAGCATACAACACGATACTAAAATAAGCTGTATCAGACAGCATACAACATGATACTAAAATAAGCTGTATCGGACAGCATACAACATGATACTTAAATAAGCTGTATCGGACACTTTACAACATGATAATAAAATAAGCTTATTGGACAGCATACAACACGGTAATAAAATAAACTTATCGGACAGCAAAAAAAACAATACTAGAAGAGATAGAAGATCACCGGGTTCATTGTAATTTCAGCAGCATGACTTGTATTAAACAGTTAATACAGGATTTAGGTTTCAGTTTCTCATCTATTAAACAGTTAATTAAGAATAAAGTTTTTGTTTCACATGTATAGAGTATAAAGTCTTATCGATCGGATACGAATAATTCGGTATGCAGCGTATATTGTTATGCATGACACGATCTTACAGGGCCATATACCAATTATGTGGATAATCATAAACTAAAATACATTCTAAATGAGAGCTTGTACATGTACGTGGCTACATTAAAGGATTATATTGTAACAAGAGAGCACGCTTTGCCTGCTGTTGTGTGCTATCTGTTAAAACGGTGTCTCACATGTATTCCACCTGGTGGTA
>JAXGGS010613243.1:5856-29355 GCA_035585475.1 Armandia brevis | reverse complement strand
TTATGCATCCGAATCCATTGTTTCTTGTGTGCTTAAAACGCGAAATGAAACAGTATATAACCATAAGGGACTATCAGCTGGCCTTGGTTCAAACCGTGTTATTATCTCTTGAAGGTTATCTTCTCCGGTTGTTCTGTTCAACAACAGTGTAGGCACTTCCCTACTAATTAAAACTTTTCAAACATTTAGTCGTTATCTCACAAATTATAATTCTAAACACTATACCTGGTATTTAGTATTTAGTGTCTGTCATAACGTAGTTTTTATACAACTCCCTCCTCATGATTTATGAGTTTAGATATGAGCCTCCAACTGGGTGATTTTTTTTTCTTATTTGTGGTTTCCCTTAACGTACGATGCCAGAAGATAATATTGCAGAAATCTGAACGCGCCGAATGATTGATGAATGTTAATTTCGATTTACAATTTCAGAGCTATTCGGGTTCTGGATGAAATTGCACAAGAATTCCAAGATCCTCAAGTCGCTATTCACTGGAGTAACATAAGCTCATCTCTGGAATGCATGATTAAAGTTTGCATAACATCAACGGGATATGAAAACGTCAAGTAAGTCACCATATAGTTCTAATATACAGTGTATCGTGTAGAAGTGACATTCTTACCAAGAACAGTTGATGCCTTATATCATACATGACACATTTTTTTATAACATGCTATTCATCTAATACATGTACGATGTTACTGCTTAGCAAATGCATTACCGGGGGTAATTCTAATTTGACTGTCTCGTTATTTAGAAATCCATGGGCTTTACATCTGGCCCTGGATAAGATGAAGGTCGTCTGCAAAGATGGACGAGTCATGCATCTGAGCCACGAAGAACAAGAACTTCGTGATTTTGTTCTCTGCCAGGTACCAAACAGTTAACATTATTGTCATTGACATACATTTGATCATATCAATCGATATGATTTCTTTGTTTAAGGCATATACTTTAGATAGGAACTTTTCTGTTTCATTTTAGATTGCGCAACACCATATCAACACGGTGCAGCATTTATCAAAAATTGTCGGCTGGCACATTCTCTCAATCAACTCACACGTGGGCACTGGAAACATGGAGCCCATGGGCAACGCGCACAGCATCCTTCTCTCATCCCCGCATGGAGACAGGTAAGAGGCTTAATCCGAGGAGAACAGGTTCAAGTCATTAAAAAAACGCATATGAAATGAAAAGACAACATTTCTGTTTTCTGTCTGGCTTAAGCTATTTATTCCCCTCTAACTAGTTTTGTTAGATCTTGTTTCTCCTTTGTGGAGCGGGGTTTTCCAGTGGCATTATTTCATATTAAAGTAAATGAATTGGGGCACGAATTACTTATACTGACACTGACAGTAAAGAAATACTGTCTTTTGTAAAACTTATTAATTTGGAGAGGGATTGCGGCGATGTTTTATTATTTGATGTGACAAAAGTACCTGTTACCTGCCATGATTTGGCCCAGCCCACCTTTGTGTCACGATCCAAATTATTGTTGCTCTTGGTGCCACTTGTCTGTAGATAAAAAAAATCGCAGGTTTTAGTGTTTTAATGCCTCTTTAATAGGCATTTTGATATTACGTGCTTTACAAATTTAAAGTTTCCAACGTTATGCTTGTTTCAATCAACATCATCATTTCCACAAAATAATTACAGTTTTTGGGCTAAAAATGGTGTAACGTTACTCCTCATCAATGTTGGATGTCATACAATCTTCAGATCAGGTTGCATTTAATTTGGTAGGAACATTTACATGATTAAAGTGTTGAAATGCCGCTGTTAGCTTGGATGAATTCTAATTTGCTACTGAAATTATAATAATCAACGTTAAAGTTTTGCACCTCAAATGCCATTTACTGCATGCACTTGTAGGTGTGGCTGATTGTGCAATTTGTCAAATAACAAAGTGGTTATTATAAAGTGATAAGGTTGGGTTTGAGTGAATCACATGCCCACCTGTGCCAGGTGTCACCACACGAGCTGACTGATGGCTTTTTGGTGTACCTTCCCAGATTGGTTTCCCGGTTGTCTATAGCTCTGCGTCAAACTGTCACTTAGACAATTCATCATTGAAATTACATTTTTGCCCCAAAAATTGAGAAGACGCATTCTGATCTACATTTATTCCCAAATATATGTGTGTCTATTTTCTACCTATGTATTTAGTATGTTGAATTGTAGCAGAGAATACATGAAAGGTTTGCATGCGTGTCAACGCGTGGGAGAATTTACTTAATATTTGAAAACGTGTGCAAACAAACAACAATTGGCGACCCTTACCTTAGTATTAAGGCGTTTTACTATCTATTTATCGGAATGCTGATATGCCCAAATTTCATTATCTCTGCAGGGTTCTGTCTATAAGAAGTGGTCCTGTCAGTGGACTACAGGTCAGCGTTCAAATGTGCCCAAGGAAAGCATCAGAGGTTAACGGACAGTCTGTTATTAGGGATTCCAAGTGGAACAGCCTTGGCGGACCGTTTAGGGACATTAACATGGTTAAGTTGGAGGGCAGGAATTTCGCCAACAAAATAGAGTTGCTGATGGCAGCTTTAACGAGAGACTGATACACGACCACGTGTAGCAATTCTCATCAACATTAGCCAGGAGCCGATACGTTCAGTTCCTGTTACAGTGTCTGGGTTATTTGTGAAACCCGACTATCGTTCCAGGGCCATTCACTGGAGATGCCAAAACAACAGATTAAAGGATCATCCCAGATAGCAGCAGTCAGAAATTAATAAACGTTGTGAGAGAGACGCTCAAGGGAAAGAAAACCTTCATGTGAAGTGCCAATGGCATCTCCTTGTCAAACGTGTTCAGTCGGATCTTTTTGCATGCATTTTAAGTTCACATAATTGCCATGTCGTATAGTCCATTGGTATGTAAAATTGTTAGACCAGTATCCAATAGACAACAAACATATCACCTACTCTATTTTTTCCACACCCATGACTACAGAGAAGACATATTGTATGATGTTAATTTCATGCGTTTTGTTATTTCAAATTATATTGAATGTATGGTATTTTCAATAACTAAACAATCATGATTTTTTGACAAGTCTGCCAACACTTTAATTTACCATCTCAAGTGTAAACATTGCCTCAGCAATTACATTCTAAAATCAAAGTTAATGTAATTATAAAAATGATCCACATTCACGCAGACTTCATAATTTCACGTCAAGGCCTCATCCGAGCAATTCATCATTTGATATCAAACGTAATGCTGACAAACATCATTCACTTTCATCCGTCATTGTACAGCCAACATCATCATGGATAATACATTTGTAATAAAAACGCTAACTCTGATATAATTAAAATTTTATTCATGCATTGATCTTTTGTTTTGAAGGTGTCTCAAGTTACAAGTAGTGAATCTTATTATGTTGCATTATAAGACTTTGTATTGGCCCGCATCTCGCGTGCACGGCCCTGGAGAATCAGTGACAGTGCCTTTAACGGATGAGAACTTTTAAAGGGATTTTACTGTCTCGTTGACACTCCCCCCGTGTTAGCTGCAGGTTTCTTATTGTACCCGTCAAGTGTCTTCGCATTGTCATGTGTGGAAATGTTCAGGTTATCAAAACATCACCTAGGTGTGGATGCTTTTTTCCCCGTGAAATATCATAAATGTGAGCCGTCTTTGAAGTGACGAAGTTCATAAATCACTGTTTGAGGTGATAGTGTCGGTTGGTTTATACGCTAGTGAAATTAATTGCGTTTCTGGCGTATACCCCTCTGCCCAACACTTCTCGTGCAATATAAGATGTATTTATGTCGACATTTTCCATCGGTCTGTAAAAGTGTCAATATTGGATGCTTTGATGGTTCTGGTCTTGGAAATGATTGTGCTTGGGTACAATGTAGGTGTAAACACGTATTATATTACCTAACGGTTTTTGCGGCCAACTTGTGACTTTGAAGTCTCCTTTTTCTCCTGTCATCTTCCGCTTGATTTGAGTATTTGTTGTAATACTCTTTGGATAGTGGCTTTATGTCGCAGATTTTTACCGTGATAAAATACAGCTCTTTTGTAAGCTCCTCAATCGAGGCCATCTCACAGTTTCTACCCTGTCGTACGATGATTTAAATTATAGGGTTGGGTTTACCAATTCATGTTTTAATTGCTTTTAGCTGGTCGGATTTTTTAATTAATGCTCATCAAGCTCATAAAGCTTGTCTTTTATATGTTATGTGAGCAATGGGTTTGTCCTTATCTATCAAATCAGGTTCACTTGGCATCTGAGGTATGAGGCGCCAAAGACAATCACTTTGTACCTTTTAATGTCTCAATGGGCATTGAACACTGGGTAATAGCCAAATTATAGTACAATTTACGTATTATTTGACTTTATGGCACGGTAATAAGTTTTCACACCAGGCAACTGGCGGTACGCTTTATAATTGGCTGTATATTTCGCACTTGTCAGCGACACGATACGAGCTTAAATAGCGATAGATCATCTTAGACAAGTGACAACCTCAATAAGTGGCGAATACTCAGGCGTCAGCGAGGGCAGGTGAACACCAGCAAACAGCTTTGATCTGCGCCCACCAATGAGCCTCATCAATCTCACGTGAAAAGACAATATCACCGGTGATGAATACGGTGTCTATAACTTGATAAAGCAAATTACTTCTCGACTTGTGCGGGATTGTCATTTGTCTGATTGTGGCGATGGGCCCCTGCTTCGGAGCCCCTCAGAGTTATGGGCAGAGCCGTCGGGTCAGCACCCCATAGCTTTCAGAATAATGATACTCGGCTTGCCCCGCAGACATGCTGTATAAATGTGGCTACATCATATTGTTCTCTTGTGTTTTTGGCACGCTACTTACCAGCCTGACAATCAAATGTGTTAAAAAGGGTGGACAAGTCCTGGGAAATACTCCAGCGTAAAAACCATCATCAATCTATGTCAGTCCACCTAAGGTTAAGCACAGTGTGAGACAATATTTGGCTCGGGTATTTTATTTCTAGCACTCTAGTTTGTTTTTCAACAAAATCCCATCACTGTTACCGTGCATATGATTGTGTTAGCTATATATCGTTTAAATAGGTGGCTTAAAGCTTTCAGCCAGTTTAACTGCACGCAATAGTTAAGAAGCTGAGTGTGCTTCATAAATATCAGGGCTTATTATTTAGATGTAAATAAGACCGTCAGATCAAAGGAAAGTGGACAGTCATATGGCACGAGGTCTGTGGTTAAGTAGAGGTCTGGTTCGCTCGTAATTGTGGCCTTTTAGAAACAGTTAGCCTGGAAAGATGTGTCTAATATCTTCTGAAAGATCGCGTGACGATTTTATGAATGAATCCCACTGAAAAGTGCAGTATTTTTACAATCGAAAGCGATCATATAATAAACATAACTGTCATGACAGGATCAAGTCAGCCTCGATCGGACGTGCTCTATATCGGTAACTTCCACTTTAGTTATCTGGTTTAAATCTTAAAGAAATGCGCAATTGAGAGAGCGTTACTTTCTTGGCTTACGTGCTAGTTATCATATAACTTGTAATCGTATACGTCGTTACAGATATAAATTATCAGGGCACAACGACATTTATTTGATAAATTTCTCCCGTGGATAAAACTTTGGTGGTGAACACACTTTCCTTTTAATTAGCTCGTATTATCTGATATTGACTAATTGCACAAAACTGCCAGCTTCTTTGCTACTTAGTCGTCTAGCTTTTTATATGTTTGTTAGCGATTCGATGATATGAGAGTTTACAATCGTTTACCCTTGAAGGTAGTCATGGAGATCTACTCCTTATCTTGGACTTTTTTGTAATGTTAGTCTTCTTGGCCTGTCAGCTTCATCATTTCATACAAGCCGCATCCCGAGAGAGTTCCCACCAGGCCTATAAGTACCTACATTGTTTTACTTTGTTCTTTTAGACATTTTTGTCTCTTGGATATGATTTTAAGGTGGAAATTACATCCATTCTACAGCGATAAGATTTAGGCAGCCACAAAAAGTCCCTTTGTCGGTATAACATCAATATTATAAATCTGCTGTGTACAAAAGCTGAGGAGAGAATCCCGTCTTGTTTGTTGTGGTGGCAATCCTGACACCCACAGTGATCTGAACGATAAGCCTGTAAGACGATACATCAGATTGGTATCGTCTGCGCATGCTTCTAAGGCACAGTAGATGCTTCTCTTGCAGCATAGAAAAATGCATATGCGCAAAACAATGACCCTGAATAGCATATCTGATATACCTTCTAGCAGCTTTCAAAAACCTCATGTCTATATTAAAAGTCGCTGGGAGGAGACATTTGCAAATAACCTCCTTTGATAGCGTTATATATGATGCAGTAACCTTACATTGTTTAAGTGTTAATGATTTATGACAACTAATATGAAAGTAAATGGTAACATTACTAGGTGGGAAGAAAAATGTATACGTGAACCTTAGACAGATTTGACAGCATATGTAAGAATTGATATGACCGACATAATACACTACCGCTGAGTTTGGCGCCACCATTAACACCAATACTCAGACATTCGTCGTCATTGACTAAACGCCGCCGATGAATTAATTATAGTATTTAGATCTCTGCCATTGAACTGTCCAACGAAACACTTATGTATGAAATATGTATGTTAAATTATCAAAAGCAACAGTGAGGATTTTTCGGATAGAATTGAGTGATGGTAAAAAGAACACCTGTAAGTCGTAACACAGGGAGGCTGCTGACATAGAAACAAACCGCCAGTCAGGCACTTTTAATTAATGGTCTTTATTCATGGGATAATGTGTAAATAGCTTTTATAAAGTATGATACGTGTTTGAATAAGGGCTACATGCCAATTATTTTAACAGCTTAGAGTATTTTTGATTTAGAGACCAACCCCTACCATCCATTAGTTAATACGCAGACAATAATGGGTAACTTATATGTTGACAGGAATAGTTCATGATATTTAAAATGTAAGGCCAGGTGCAATTAGAACGTAATTATGTTTTCGAAATTATTTTGCACGCTAATGGAACGTCAATAACTGACACCCATGTCTCCGTTTTTTGTGGTAAATCTGAGAAGGCATGTTCCATTTTAGTTTTTCTTAAAATGAACCAACAGTTGTTTTAGACGATGAATGAATGCATTTTAATAGGCGTTTATGTGCCATGAAGTGTTTGCCTTTCGGACATCATTATTGTCTTAATGAAAGCATGTCATAATTACGATATCAGTAACATGCAGTTTTGTGGGGTAATGTTTATATCATCTATTGAAAACCCGCCTTTGGAAGAATGAGCCTCGTGCGTAAACCTAATAAACAACCGAGATGCCCAGGAGGACTGATAGCTCTACAATTATGGGGCATAATATAAATTAATCAGTCACAATTTTCTCCCAAAAAGCGGCTCTTCGGTTATGGGATTGGTAATATTTTTAAGGCTTGTGCTATCATTTCTCCATCATCGCCTTACAACCTGTCACGCTAAAGCATATATAACTTCAAACTCTGACGCCATTTTATAACGCAACTGATGATTTATTGCCCACGGAATGTTTATTTTATTCAACTGCATCATGCGAAAAAAATGATAGACTCTCTCGGTTGACTGATTGGAAGTCAAAGTTTGAAGAGTTTACCACCCACAGTAGGCGGGTAAAAGTGCATGTGTAAGGGTGTGGGAGAACCTCTGGTGCCTGGATCTCATCAGTGATGAACAATAATGTTCTATTTATACGTATCAACGCTGTAGTTCGATATCGGTGCGATTTATTTCTAAGTGATCGGTAGCTATTAGATATCACGATAGAAAGAGGAGGAGAGAAACTGTATAGCACGTTTAGGTTAAACGTTTCTCTTGGTGTTCTCCGTTCCAACATACATGTAAACAAAAAACTAAACATGTACATGAAGCAATGTATCATACCCGCTTAGAGCATAGTATTGCATATATACTCATGTAGAGCCTTGCGTTTAATTTATCTTAATAATCATCAAAAATATAAGTCCACACATTTATTACCTGTTAATCTAGTTGCTAACCGAGAGTTATTCCAATGTTTGCGGACGTGATATACATTTCCCAGCAAACCCAATTTCTGTGCAGGATTTCTTTTAAATTGGAGTGTATAAAATACCTACACTTATTAACCCAACTTATCAAAAAAAACTATATCATCGCTTTTATTCATAAACGTATGTGCACTTGGTCCTCCTGTACAATGATTGCGAGATGCTTTAACCTGTCGCCAAAATTACTATACCACCGAGCTAATTGCTTGAAATCACTTTCATCAAAAACGTCTGAGAATTTTAATTCAGCGTTCATTAACTTCCCACTTATTTTATGGAGATGGATACAGTGTCGCCGTTTCACTGAAGTGCTGATGATTTATTCGAATGTATCGAAATGTTTTCAAACTTCGCCTGTGAAGTGATGTTTCTTTGTTTTCCCTTCTCTGTCAGCGTGCTTTCACTGATTCACTCTCCGATCATTAATAAGGAGGTGGCGGCGTGTAAGCGATCCTTCATATCAGGCGATTTCTATTGAGTCACGTACCGCATCAGAAAATAGTGTAAAAACTCGGAACAAATTGCGCAATATTTCTCATTGTAAAGATGATGCTGCAAACTAGCATATCAACGCCTCGCATTATAAACGGTCTTTATACATATCGTGTTTCACAAGCCGCCAATCTTTGAGCTGCTATCATAGATTTTTTATTCTACGATGGATTGCAATTCACGTTCAGACGAGCTGAGCAACCGATGAAACCAACATGACACTCCCTTTAAAATATGAATAGGTTAAGTCTATACTCTGAAGTCACAGCATACTATTGCTAATCGCCGGGCTGTGCTTGCCATCTTAATTCACTCCTTTACGATTGATGGCATGAATTCCGATGTAAATTCATCGATACGTTTTTACAATAGACGAATAAGATAAAGCCATGACTCTGCGGTTGCCTATATACTCCAAATATTGGACTAAACATAATCACCTATCTGTTTATTATTCATTTCAGTCTAGCTTTGCTATAAAATGCACACATATGATCTTAGTACTCATTCGCCATTCATTTTCTACAGGTTCTTGATGTAGGCAAGAACCTGTTGAAATCGAGGAGCAATATTCTGGCTTGTGGAATGCAATTAGTGAAAGCGAAGACGACTACGATTTGAATTTAAGTAGATGCAATTTAGATTTCTTATTAATGGTTAGTCTTTATGTCTGCCGCTTTTCTTAACGTCATAAGATAAACTGATAAGATTCGTTTTAGATTTTTAACAGTTTAAACAAATAGGACACTCTTTCAACGCTATATTGTTTTCTATGGTCGTATACTACGGACAAGTCAGTGATTAGTTGTCGAAGACAGATGAAAGGAGACCTTTGTACACTTTCCACACTCTCTAAAGAAAATAAATAGTAATAATAATAAAAACCGATGTTATCTGATAGTTTAACCATGTGTAAATGAAACAAAATGATAGTTTAATGGGGGGAAGAATACACATTTCTAGTGTGGTCTTTCCCCCATTTAGATCCTTAGGTTGAAAAGAAGGTAACATTTTTCGGTTATTATGTAACTGAATGAGAGTGGGAGTGAAAGGGTTCGTCGTGGTGCCGCACGTGGAACTGTCGCCAGGGTATCGAGTGAACCTATCGCATTTTATGCAAAAACTCATCTGCTCTTGTTCCCTCTAAAATAATTAAGCCTCATCCGTAGAAGTATGAGATATCGCTGATATCATTGTAGCAATGTTCGTCCCATTGATTCGGTGAGGCTTCCATCAGATTATTTTGATTACTATTTATGGCAGGACAGCGCGATAAGGAGCCGATAGGAGATATTGTTACGGGTTTGAGTCTTGCTGTCGTCGCTGGCAACGCCCAACAAAGACATCGTAACAGATCACATTGATGATTACAAGATGTATAATACTTTGAAAAAGCACGAGAAGGTAATGACGCAATTAACGTTTGGTTGAGTGATAAGTTGAGCCCTCAGATCATTTGTGGAACCATCTATACGCCCTTTGGCAGATATATTTTATACGCGACATGCGATATCAGGATGTTCTTTTACATAAAACCGCCACAATCGAGAACAAAGTGGCGTCTTTTCTTGCCAACAATATTGTTCTCCATGTACGGCGTAGTTGAAAACAAATTGTTGAATGGTGGAGTCACCTTTAAATCACAAGTCAGGTGAAGTACATGAACAATTACTGTGGTGAACTCGAAGGACAATAATTTGTGAGCTAATGTTTGATATTACCTCGCCGTGTGGAAAGTTTTCAATGAGAACATTTCATTCAATCAAATGAAACATGTGATTAAATTTTCAAGGCAAGACATGAGCCATGACATAAGCATAAAGTCTGCGAGGGCGCACCTTAATACAGACATGCATCCGTGCTCTCCGTGTTTCATCACGTTTCCATCATCTTACATTAATTTCTACCAGTATGCGGTCCTTGAACTTGCGGTAAAATCGCAGGGTGTGGCACCTACTTTCAATTCATATATCACCAATATCACCACTTAATTACACATTCTGAGGTGTGGATGTGGGCGCCTTTTTAAAGGCAGGATGACTCTGATGACTTCCAGAGGCGTGTCCCCCTTTAAAAGAGTCCACGGAGGAGGCAGCTGATGATAAAACTTTCCTCTGTTGGCATACATCCTGGGTAAGAGTGTTTATATAAAAGATTAAGATGAAGAAGGATTGAGCCTGTCAGGTCTGCCGCAGATCACATGTACACACACTACCCGCATACATTCTCTCATTAAGAGTGAACATCTAATTGATGCTACCTCTCGTAATAAATAAAAAGATATGACAGTCAGGCATTACGAGGCAAATTTATATCTCAGTCCAAGGTAAACACTTCAGCATCCTCTTCAAAGTCAGGTGTGAAAACAAAACACGTCAGAATTATTAAACAAAAGGAAAAAAGGTAATGGAAGAGAGTGACTATTATTATAAATGAAGGCTGTAGATTAAAGAGTTCTGACTGCACAAGTAGTCTCTGGGTGTTGACAAGTTCAACAATCCAACAGGGTGCCTCGATGCCTTTCTGACTTTAATCAACTAAATTGGTACCTTCGGAATAACACAGGGTGGCTGAACAAACCACTTCTTCCTTCTACCTAAGTGCAGAATGTTTTGCTCTAATTGTAATACTTGCGGGACCCCCACATCTCTATTCGAAGTTAGGGACACTTCACACTGGTGTCTACGGGTGGCCTGAATTACCACGATTCTTATTCCATATTCTACTCGTCATGAAAGTTAAATATTGGGGGGTGAATGATATATAGTATACAACGTGGACAAAGAGTGAAAATACATATTAGACACTCTATAACCCTTAAGGTTGACCTGCTGTTTGTACGACTTCAAACCTCATCACTCAAAGCCAAACCCATGTAAATTGCTCATTAAGCTGCGGTCTAATGGAAATATACATCAGCAATCTGTATCTTCTTCTCTTTGTTAAGCACATTGAATGGTAGATGTGCATCTCTGGTTAGTATTCTAATAGGTATCTATAACATCTGTGCGATTTGTTCTTCAATTCCCCACGCCTTCCATGTTTTTGTCGACCTACGAACATATTAAGAGTAGTTCGTCTGGGTTAATTATTCCGGTGTGTTTGGGTGCATGTTTTAATGCAATCCCCCTTCTCAGCGCTAAGTAGACATCCATTGATCGAATCTTAGATTGCAACAGCTCTCTACAATCTTCCCATATATCTGGCAAGTCCCTTCAACGATGTTCAGCGTATTTTCTGACTCTATTCTAATGTTTTAATGAAACTCATAAAGTTTTCAAAAATAGGGGATATATCTGTGACATCTACTCCGGGACCAATAGGAATCGCTGGATGATAGAATGATTGTGCTATTCCGTCGTATTTATGAGCACTTTTTTGCACCTCGACGCTAAAAATGGATGAATATTAATAAACCACTGAAATATTTAGGATATCTTATCATCAAGCTTCTAAAGTTGGTTTAATGCTTGCCGCCGACAGTTTTATGCTGCCCGAGTTACATAATCTTGCCATTTTTGCGCCATCAGGCGCAATTTATATGGAGCTTAAAAAGCACACCAATGCGAAGGGAAACCGGTTAGTTCTTCAGATGGTGAACGGTGGCACGTTCACAAATTGTTTTAGGACTAGCTTTTTTTTTTGCAATTATTTACAGACGTACTATATAATTAGAATCATCATTCGCATTAACACAAACACGGAAACAAACATTTTACGCAACCGTACTTTCTTGGCAAACGCACCTGAAGTCTTGTGAATGGCTATGTTTATTGCGTGCCTCAAACACTAAGAAAGGAAGGACATTTACCCCATCTTTACATCATACAGTCATATCAAAAGTATTTTTCAGCCATTACTGACAATTACCGCTATATATATGAATTAAATGTACAGTGATTCATTATAGCAGCCGTGATGCGAACTACCCACGTGAGAGACGCAAGTCCAACAAGCAAGAAATCAAGCTTCCTCGGAATTTTTGTTCGATTATATGGATGGGCAAGCATGACTAAATTAGTCCGATGTCAAAAGAGAGAGAGAGTTTACTGTTCTTAATTGCATCCCAGTGGAATTATTTGTATCAAAAGGCTCCTTTAAGTTTAAGCTCTGTCACATATATTAAGCCTAGAGGCCTGTTTAAAACGGTTTGATTTTTGTTATTGGTGAATGACTTATGGGAGCGACTAGAAAATGTGATGTGACATGCACCATGCACGTCAGAGGGAATCGTACATCTCTGCGGGATGAATAGAATATACATAAGCCACGCATGTATCAAAACTCTTAAGCTACAAAAGCCTCCTTTTACGCAATATTCTATATTCATCTAGGCATGCTTGATTCCGAGTGAACCACTTTTAATTGATAAATCAGGAAATCTAATTTTACCCACGCAGATAAAATTTATTGGGAAACTCGGTCATTTTCAAAACACATGAGCTAAAAGCATTTTGACAGTGCCTTGAACACTCACCTTTGTAGTGCACATCATCACAATAAATTGGTATTGACTTAAGATTTATTGGCTTTCTTTATGTATGACATATGAAAGAAAATATGCCAAAATTCATACAATAAGAGTGCGTGTTTGTATGTGTTAAATATTACATTGTCGTCACCTCCAGATGGCTTGAGTGATTCCTCCTAAAGAAAAACTGTGTCATAAGAAAATATGTCGTATGCTGCATCTTTCTCTACAGGACGATGCCCTATTGAATGAAGACAAAACTGTTAAAATTTATTGCATCCAACAGAGAGACATTCACACTTCGTGTCCATAGAATTATGAAGAAAAAAAACCCCAAAGGTTTCTGTGTACTATACGGACTGCATAATGTCATAAAGGTTTTGCTCATGTATGTACGTATATATATATATGAGTATAGTGTTAGAGTGAGGAATCTCTGAGAACAGCTTCTTACTACAGGCACCTATTCGAAAGTAGATGCTGCGGATGAAAGCCACCGACCTCTATATATCAACCCACAAAGTATCCTACAGATCATTATGTTTTACCGGCAGACGACACCAGTATCAACATATAGAGAATATGGAAAAGATGGTGTATGCTTTCAAAATGTCGGCGATGTGAGGACGCATGAATGGTGAACCATAAGGTTATATTGTGCATAAATCATCAAACTAAGATCATGTTAATGAGTCAAAGGTAATACTATGTCGTCTAATGAGCATTGCTTCATGCCCCGCGCCTCAGAAGACAAAGCGTGTAATTGTGAATAATGGGTCAATCATTATAGGCAAAAAGCCTTGTAATCTGAGCCGAGAAATAAATATCATTGCGTCAAATATGACGGTAGAATAAGAAAGTTCAGCTGACAAGGGCCTGGTATTAATGGGTTCACTGACAGGGATGTTTATCAAAGGGACGGGGCCACTGAAAAATTAACCGCTCTGTAGACAACTGACAGAATTTAATCTGGAGGCTTGTCTCCCAGGCGCCAATTGGCGTCACCAACTATTTCTGTACTAAGCGTCTTGATGGATGTGATGAGAGGATCCGCTGGGGTCGTCTTTCATCTGTTAGTGGGCGATTGTTACTGGGCGATGCAAGGCGTGATCCAAACGCCTTTCAATCCACCACCGTTTGATACAGGAGCAAGAGTGATCATCAGAGTGTTAGATCTTTTACACAACTTCGTGTTCATCCGGCCCCCTCCGTAATTGATTCTGATGTTCTTTGTCCATTAATGCAAAATAATTTATGGACAATTCACCACCTATTCTCTCGACTAAATTTGTTTGGTAAAACAACACAATAACCGGCGTGACGGTCTCCATATGTGGCGGGGCCTTTTCACCGAGCATCGGAGGGACCCCGTCCTCCACAACAGCCTCTTCGTCCCTCCCTGCGCGATTCCCATGCTTCGCTTCCCCCTTACTTCACTACGTCTGCTTATTTTCAATAGGCTACCGGTATCAAAGTAATGCGATAGCGATAGGGATTCTCCCCGCCATTAAAGCGTGCACTGTCGTCGCATTATGCGTCGTCTCCCTGGGTCTCTGGACAGGCGACCTCTTCTGGCTGCTTGGCGACAAGAAGTCAATTTCGCTTGGGGAGGCAGCCGAGCGGAAGTGACCACCGTGTAACCGCCGCTATTCGGGGCCTTGCTGGGTCTCCACGGGCCGACACACAGCCACTGATCATTTACACTAATGGCTATTTGATAAACTACATCAAAGAATAAGTGAAAGTGTTTGTGGTAACGATACGATCACATGCGGGGCAAACTTGACGATTGTCACAAGTCAGGCCCTTGTACTGAGAGAGAGAGAGAGAGTTCATGATAACGGGAGACTTGAACAGTAAAACCAGTATGGAAGTCAGAAATTCATACTAAACGTTGGCCTTTGTTAATTTTAGGTCTCCCTTTATTTTTTATTGCGAGGTCTTAGAAAGTGGCTTTTGTTTTAGTGACAGATAGATATCGACTTTATTCCCTATAAGTCATCGGTTTTGTTGACTGTAGGTAGCAGAGTCACTCCACGCCTTCTAATCATCAGTCATAAAGGAAACATTTCCACTGGTTTATAGATGTATCCTTTACACTAGTTTATATTGTTCTCCCGTCATGTTTGACCTAATTAACGACCTGATATTTGGTTTTGTACTTATAAGTACACTTTATGACATTTTCTCCTCTGTCGTTCACAGCATGGATTTCCATAAACGGTGCATAACTTAAAGTAGGAGGTGCAACTTTTATTTATGTTCTATCTGAGGTTCATAATAAACCCGGTCATGTGCATGCGGAGAGAGTGGATCTGCGAGTGAAAAAAGCAAACCACCGGCGCCCCAACCACCTTTAATAGAGAATCGCTGTTTAGTAGCCATATCTCACCCTGGGGATCGAGTGTCATGTAAGATAGAGGTGTAGGATTACAAGGAGGGACACTGGCCTTAGTTGTAAACTACAAGACACGCGAGATGGGCAAACACCTTGCCACGAACTGGATCTCCTAAGGTGGCCCAACTTGGGTTGACTTTTTGACAGTGTCGCATGTGGTTGATGACCGACTCGATCGGCAATTCTGTGGTGTCACCACGATTTATCTGCCCTGCCTTTTCAACGCAGGCTCCACTTCATTAAAGCGTCGTCAACGTAGGCATGCTGAGAAATGCTAAGTTTGTTTGTTGAAACCTGACACCAGTTTACCTTACCGGTACATCATCTTCGTCTTCACTGCGTTGACAATTCACATCCTTTCATCTAAGTTCAGGCGATAACAAGCGATAACAAACCGCGTGAAATAGGAGACGAAAATGGCTTAACACTCAATAATCCCTTGAATAGAACACAACATCATCAAAATATACTCTTAAAACATACTTATCTATTTCTCTGCGAAAAGCTCGCCTCCGACAAGTGTCATTATTAACAAGTTATTTCTGCCATTCTATAGAGAACAAAGCATGAAGTTATCAAATGGGTTTCGCTTTATGTGGCATGTACTGTCTTCTAGTCCGTGATTTTCTACACTTAACTCCAGTTACACACCGTAAAAGATAAAGTTACTCACAAAATAATGAAATTATTTTCCCATTGCGTCGCTTAAGGGCCGATGGGTAATAGGACAGACGTCCAACCGAGCTTGCATGACGTGAATTACCGATTTTACATCTCGTACAAGCAATAAAGATCATATTTACTTTTCTTTCTCATGGTAAAGCGTCATAATAGCATATCACAATAATAAATATAAGATGACAACTGATGTGAGGTCACATGAGGACCAAACTTGATATCGGTAGAAATATGTCTCGTTTACACTAAATAAATTACCTTGGTGTTAATTTATCTCCGAAAACGTCCTTTATTCGCGTTTTATCACAAAGTCATAAAATTAGAGAGGTCTCAAACCCCATGAGGGCAATGCTCTTATGTTCTTTCACAAATACTGCCTTTTTATGACCATTGTGACTGTGAATTTATATTAGTGTGACGCACATTTATTTGTGAAATCACGCAGCTATTTAATGTTGCGGTCGCAAGGTGAGAATAGTTAGATATGTAGGCCTCGAGCTCTCTCTCTACCCGTGTCAATCCATCAGACTTAACAATACCTAAACATAAAAGTTTAGTACGATTTTAAAATCCCCACCCTCGACTTAACCTCACATATATCAAACAAAACCGTGCGTTTTCCCTGATTTTCTGTCATCGCGACTAGGACCCGATAATTGAACGCATAGCCGCGCTGCTGTTAACGACAATAGCCAACTCCCGCAATTACAAAATGTTATTTCTGATGCTGCCATTTAACTTCAAAAGGCAGCAATTTGTTGGAAGGCATCACTCTATCATTAAAAGGCGCTAAACTAGAGAAGCAGTTCCGGAACGAGTTAAATAAAGATCTGGTACGTGTGAGCAGTCAAACTATTGACTGGTTAAGAACAGCGGCGACAGTCAGGTGCCCAGCATCACCAGAGCGTTACCACGCTGGTTGCCAGGTATGAGGATGCTTCATCTGACTATTGTCTTCGGTATTTTTGCGGTATCCGCGGTTAGCTAAAGTATGCGGTCACCCAGAATAAACAATGATTGCCTGTTAGGTGGTTTACCCTGTGGGCTGATTGTGGTTGCAGGTTTCTATGTAAAGGATGAGATCGAGTTGATAAACGCATAAAACGTCAAGCATTCTTGGAATAAGTTATTTGTGTGGAGGCCATCCCACGCAAGGATGATGTACATACCTCAGTATAGGTTTTCTTCTGAAACAGACATTAGTTATTCAAGTCCTATGTTCATTCTCTGAAACATCGTTTGTGACTTTTAAAGGTAGTAATATGTTTGTGTCAACCCGATAGTGCAATAACCATATAACCTTGCAGGGAGGGACAGGTCATTATAAAATGTCACTACACACATATAAGTTCTCAGAACGAAAACAGCAAAGTTACAAACATTTAGCAATTCACTTATAATCAAAACCGGCTCATACTTAAGTGATTCTTAAAACAATGGACGCAAATCCATCAGCGTTAATATTATATTCAGGTAAGTAATACAATCTTCTGTAGAACGTGAGGTGCCCATTTTTTAGTTAAAGTTGGAAACAATCTGAATAAGTTTGTAAAAACCGACAACAGTGAATTATTAGTGGGAGTGTATTCTGTCGTTATTTATTAGGTTATATAGGGTTTTGCAGGAGACGTTTAGCTTTAAAGTGGTGTATGATTGTACATAGGGCAGATATGTGAGGTGATTTGGTTCAAACAATCAGTTGTTGCACCAGTGTATATAGGCGGCGACCTGTCTCCCTCCCAAAGCTATCGGTCTCTTCATTTCAAAGCTAAAATTGAATCTGCATTTAGCTGATTAAAATATACACCTTTACAAAAAGTGTGTGCCAAGTTTATCACTCGATGTATATATCATGCCGATATTAGAGTCGCATCGCCTGTCACATGAAACTAAATCCATAAATATTAAACCCTCTTTGATGAAATAACAAATAGGGGATAAGTCAGATGTTATTGACCGCAAAGTATGCATTTCAGGCAGCCTTTTGTCGAAACCCTCAACAGCTTCTATATACATTTTCACGTTTCATAGTGCTCTTAGTTCAAGCGTCATTCCAGTGAATAGCGCCACCGATAAAATCTGCCTTTTGAAACCTGAATGGAAGCGTCAACGATAGAATTTCAAGCATACCGAGCTTCTAAGCCGCGTTGTTGATTAGTTATAAGTAACAAAACTATTGAAATCAATTCATAACCATAGGATCACCTCTCCAAGCGTTGACGTTTTGAAGTGCTATTCAAGTGGCTTAACTTGTTAAATGCGGCTCCATAGTTCGGGGCCTTTAATAATTGAAATGCGCAGAATATTCGTTTTCAAGCCGATCTCGCCTTTTAATAAGATCTCAGCCTTTTAATCTTAAGTCACATCCCACAGAGAGGAGACTTACTCTGAAACCATGGACGTTTGAAGCCATCATTACGTGTGACAATCATCCTCGTAAGCGACGCGCATTTCATATAAAAGCCACATAAATTTAATTTGACTGTTTCATTATTGAGGGCTTTTAAGCCATTAGCGTCTTACTTAGCACATCAAGGTATCGTTTGTCGCGAACAATAAACTCTGGTGAAGGCCAGGACGGGCCAGACCTCAGAGGAGTCATCAAACAGCACGCACATCTCCTGACTAGTTCTGGTGGTGGCCTTACAAGGAAACAGCTCCGTTCTTCCCCGAGGCGATAATCATCGGTGTTCACAAATCTGACACCGTACATAATTTCTCACCTAATGTTACTTAAACCGCCGTGTGTTTTACACCTAGTTAAATAGTCATTTAAGTATCATCAGCCGGCGAAAAGGATCTAATGATTGGATGAATCTTTTATGTATACAACAGTCTGGCACCCGCTGTTCTTTTTGACTGTTTCATTATAGACCTGGCAATTTCATCCTAGGGTGTGATAAAAAACAACTCGGGGATATCTCGTAGAGGTAAATTTATTCTACAGCTATGCCATATTTTTACAAGTAAAAAGTGATGGAGCCGCGGTAAGCCGCCCGGGGAGCTTGGTGACAATGGCTTTCTTATCGATCACTCTGCGGCCGCGTCTCAGCTTAACCCAAATATGTCTGCAGACAATTGAAAACGCATCATTATGTCACGGGACAATGGTCTCATTGAACCGAGAAACTCATTCTGTACATTTACATATTTATCAGGTGGCAGCAATGGCAGCAGCGTTTCTCCTTGAGAATGTTGTTTACAGTAACTATAGACGGCCATACGGCTGGTTTCCATGACATCAGGCATGTTTAATATCATATCAATATTGGTGGTTTGCTTATCGTAGCCGTGGGTCCTGTTATGTGATTCCTCAGCTTCACTCTCGACTTGAAACTTAACTCGTTAAGTTATTGTTCCGATCTCGTCCTTTTCGCACACGACTGCTTAATAGATGGAAGTTAATAGTCCTTGGATGGCAGTCATTTTTACACTTGTAGTGTCCATTGCGCCTTCGACAATGTCGGGTAAAAACACAATCGGGGTGGTGTCAAAAGTGCATCTCAAGTTTGATTTATCAAATCAAAGGAATCAGTCATTTTCATCGTCGCCTGTCACGAAAAACACACGAAGGTCATCAGAGTATATCGCGACAAGTCTTGTGTTTCACCGTGTTTCTATCTTTTATGTGCGACTGTGACAGCAATGATGGACAACCAGGAGAGTGGCTCCTTAGGCTTCGGTTAATCAGCGCATGTGTAAAGGCAAGACGACATGGCTTTCTGACCTCTGAATGTTTTCGCAGAACGATGTGGTCTGAACTGGAATCGCAGTCGTCTGCTCCATTATTTCCCGCCACAAGCCTCTGAAGGTGATGGTCATCGCTATGGAAACATTTAAAATTCAGAGTCGGGCGCCTTTAACAACTACCTTCCAGCTCATGTGCATTTGAGGTCGCCACAAAAGTTCATATATAAATGCCTTTCTCTTTTTGTTTGTTCGGATGAAAAGAGACTTAATTTATATGAACATTTAAACAGAGACGCGCAAACACTTTAAAGAGCATGCAGGAATAAACCTTAACTAGCTTCAAATATACGGCAATAAAACTATTGCTAGATTGTTAGTATACTAGCAACCCTTACGAACGTTATAATGACATAAATAACCAGAAAAAGAAACATAATTTATACATTCAAATCTTACCCTGTATCACAAAAATGCTTTCAATAGAACTTTACATTCATAAGGAGTACAAAAAAAACACTTTACTCCAATTTAACCAGATAGGGAGCGGCAGAACAATTGCGTATTCATAACAGGCAGACAAGTTAGGAGCCACAAAAAGGCAGACAAATATGGAGATAAAATATAACTCTCTACTCAAAAGGTTAAGACAAGACATATAATTTACATGTGAGTCAACATTACAATAACCCGGCGGAGAAATTATGTACATCTAGCACCAATGTATCAGTCTTTTGTCATATCATATTCCCGCTCAATAAGCTTGCTTTAATAACAAGACGTTTTCCTTTACCGTAAACATTCCAAAATGAAGGCAAACAGAAAGGGTATGTCATGGATGTGCTCTCACAAGATGCTATAAAATTACATGTAATTAATTTCAAGTGATATCTATTGTAATTGTAACCAGTTATGAGGCGGCTGCGTTCCTCTTTCTGATTCACATTGTTTTAGAGCGGTTTCAGCCATTGTGTGAGATAGTGCCTGAAGGGGAACTGGTGCTCTGCCAGGGTAAATATGGGACGTTACAATTATATTCACAGACTATACATCATCCCTGTTAGTAGAGACACTGACGTTTACATGATAAAACCGTGCTAATCACCTTATAAGTCAGGCATTACATACGCAAGAGGATTTAACTACTCTGGGTGGTCGGGGCATCAGAACAGTGCCTCTACAACGCTTTTAGCACAGGGATACAAAAAAATAATGACAAAGCTAAACTACAAAGTAATACTGAAAACCATGCATAACACTGGTGACATATATTATACAGATTCCCACGCATATGAATTTAAGCTGTAAGCATTGACTGCCCCTGTCAGTTTGACAAAAGCCGGCGACACGCGAATATCCGTGGCAGAAAAGGGAAAAGACAAACTATCATTCATAACAACAGAGTCAGTGAGGATGATTCGAGGCTCAGTGGCGGTAAAAGCGATGCCCACTTGATTGTAATGACCCTTAGTATTGGCACTCCGGTATGTCGGGTTCAGAGGTCAGGAGGGGCGAGCACGTGAAAAGAAGCGCTGGCCCACGGGCACGGCCACATGCAGCCGTGATTAGAGGCGACAATTGAGTCTGGTTTAAGTTTGTATCGCCTCTGTAATTATCCCTGCAGCGCGTTCTCTGCCTCCCTGCATCTTCTGCGCCGAGTAACTTTTACTGCACAGTGTACAACAAGGTGAGAATTATTAATGCTGAAGACGCACGCCACTTCTCTTTCATTTCATCGTCATCATTTTGTTCTCGGTGACAGTTTCTAAGAATGCTCACCCGCACATTAATTTCACCTCTTAATAGTCGTCTGCCAATAAAGAGTCCCTGTGAAGGAGGCTGCAAACACGTGAGAGTAAGATGAGGCCCCTTGACCTGTTCTAGAGGCCACCCATCTCCGGGAACCTGCCCTTCCCTCCTCTTGTTGGCAGCGTGGGCTTTCTCATTACCATACATGGGTAGTCATGGTGGCAAAAAGTCAGGCGTGAGTAGCACATCGGCTGGTCCATTCCCGCGTTATGCACGCACCACATCTGAGCTAGCACGTGCGCATCTTTAACAAATGTAAAGTTCACGGCGGAGGTGCAACGTTTTACTTCACTGCCTGAAACTCCTGCAGCTTATCCGTCGTTCCTCTGTGTCCTTTCTTAAGTCATCGATCATTCCTCAATGTCCAAATTAAAGTGGTCTGGATGCAATTCACGGAGTAATGCCAAGCATGTCCAAATTGTAAACAAGAGGATCAAGCCTCTGTGTGTATTTCATTAAAGGAACATTTTAACGCAAGTCTTTGCAAACAGAGATATTGCTACACGACTGCGCGGTGCTCTGCTAATGTGTGACCATTATCAAGTGTAGTGCTATCCGCATAACTCACCGACGATCACAGACGTAAAGAACACACGCAGCAGTATTCAGGCATGTCTGTTTGTTTTGATTGCTGCTTGCTTGTTCAGGCATTTACTGGACCCACGGGGTGACTGGGGTTCACGAAGAGGCGAGAGACTCGCCCTCTGAGTCTAGTGGTCCCGGGGTAATGGGGCTTGAGAAGTCGCCCGTGGGGTAGGGAGGGCTGGTGCCCTGTGAGAGTGAACTGGCCGGGCTCCCGTCTGAGAAATCGCCCGTGGGATAGGGAGGGCTGGTCCCCTGTGAGCTGGCGGGGCTGGAGCAAGCGCTGGCTGTTGAGGTAGAAGGAGACCTGGAGCGGTACTCGGACTCGGACTCGTACAGATCCTCGTATCCGAGGATGTCTCGGAGGGCGGCGATGTAGTTGAGGGCCAGCCGGAGTGTGGTGATCTTGGTGTTGTTGCCCTTCACCGCGTCCTCCGGTATCTCCGGTACGACCTGCCTCAGATCCTCGTAAGCCTGGTTAATCTCGAGCATGCGCGTCCTCTCGCGGGCGTTCGCCGTCTTTCTCCGGTACTTACTCAGAGGGGGAGGCTTCGATTTGGGTTTGGGGCTCTTGGGTTCCGCCCGCTTCCTCTCCGTCTTTATCCTGTTGATGAGGGAGCTGGTTCTAAGGTTATATTTGGCAGCATCCTCCCCCTTGCTGGTACCAGCGGCAGCAGCCGGGGGAGATGAGGGGACAGAGGGCTGCGTCCCGCTTCCACTCGGTGTATCCACCTCCATCTTTACTTCGGCGTCTTCCATCATGGTCAGAGTAACCTTCGCTCTCCTCTCGTCAACTTAGTCCATTAATACACGGTAATTACCACGATAACCGTATGGTGAGGGGTGTCTCTTTACCTTGTAAAATCAGCCCTGCTCCTCAGAGGTCGTCCGCGTCTCAATAGATGATGGCAGCTTTACGATCACACACGTTACGGGAGAAAATGCTTCACGGCTCGCGAAGGCCATAAAATTATAATGGCCAGGCGTGCGGTTCCCAAATTGGTGTTTGACCAAACGGTAAATTTGAAGTCAATTTACAGGTTACGGTCCCTATAAGAAACTGATGGTTGGATGCGATGTTTAGGTGTCCTCACGCCAGAGTAAGGCAGCGATTCATTGGTTACCCGGTTTTATAGGCCGACCATGCATGCCAAATGTATACTATTTGTTACGACGTCAATTCTGAATGCCATTTGCACTCCAATCATCGCACTTGTACAATGAGTGAATGGAGTCCCGACTTTTTCAAAAGGCAAATAATGACAACATGAGGCACAGCGCGGGGATGGGAATGGAGTGGATGAAAAGGCTAACTTTGGCTGGTTGCCT
>JAXGGS010612799.1:0-10102 GCA_035585475.1 Armandia brevis | reverse complement strand
GGCAGAAGAGGGGACAGCCAGACGCGATATTCATGTCCGACTGGGGGCGTCTGGAATTCACAAACAAATTGTAAAAAGCGGAATTCATTTTTAGATAATGTTAACCAACCACATGTCACGGATGGTAGTTATGCTATTTTAAATTAATAAAAATATTTCTTTTTAATATACCATTTCGAATTTTTTTTATAATAATAATATGAATGGCCGCCGTCCGCTTTCCAGTCACATAATCTATGTATGATAAAGTGTTTGATTGAACTCGCAGGTGGCAGACGTATCCAAGTCCGATGTAGCTCAACGCTCTTGGATCGTCTCAGCAACAGCGCCGGGCTACCCCTCTCCCCACAGCCAATAGCTTATAATAAGGACTATAGAAAGGGTACCCGTTCTCCTCACAGACATAGGTCTATATAATAAAGTTATCCCCGGACACAGCCACACACCCAATCCCCCCTGGAAAATACATAAACACCCATACATTTATAATAGGAGCAAGCAGTGTCGATAGTGCACCTTTTGCTTTCTTCTGAGGAATTGACTATATCTTCCTCCCATCAAAGATATGGGGACTGCCACAGCACTAATGTGAGACAACAGATTCTGGTCACCATAATGCGGATACTACAATCTGACTTTTACTCAAATGCGTTTGCCCTATGCACAAAGGATTCAAGGATTCTGACTTAGAGGCGTTCAGTCATATTCCCTCAAATGGTAGCTTCGCACCATTGGTTTCACACCAGTGACCATCTCCCCCTCTCCCTTCCGTGAGATACCTACACATGAACTTATCCGCATCAAAAATAAAAAGTTGGCCCTAAGTTAAGTTCACGTGAACATTTGTTCACATGAACTAAGATTATGTGCGCAAAAAAACGCAAATTTCTCCCCTAAACTTTTTCCCAATGAAGTAATTTTCATGTGAATAAACATTTGTGTAAAATTACTTCATATTGCGGTAAAAATGTCTTTTTTTCTAGCATAAACTTAGTTCACATGAATTCTGAGCGTAGGGTGATTTAGGAGATACCCCATCCCTTCATTGCCACCCAAGCACCCCAAGCAACAAAGAACCCACCACCCCAACATCATTAGCCATAACCCCTTTAAATATTACAGGATGGGTAAGGAAACTTCAGACACTACTGCAATCTACAAAATCTCATATTTTGCTGACTACACCACATCCCCCTAAAAAATATATAAAAATCCCCCAATCTGGGGCATTGAACAACCAAATTTAACCTTAGTAAAATATTAGACACTGCTGTATTCGGGAAAATATTATGCATTGTCACCCTCAAAAATCTAAATCCTCCAAACTCCGGCATTAAACTATGTCAGGGTGAATTTATTCTCGGTATTCATCTTAGGTACTCCAGTAATCCAGTAAAATCTAATGGCTCAGTTTCTTCTTGGTAATGATTTTAGAAAGACACTAACATGTTTCATATACTTCATAAATTTCATGGTTAGCATTACAATAGCATTCAAGATGTACCCCTTTTTTTGGCCATAACACTAATGATCTAGGGCCTGGTCCAGCAAAGTGTAGTTAGCGGTATGTGCGCCTTTTAGTTACCAAAGTTTGCACGTGAGTGCGACTAAGTAAGGTGTTAGAACATGTGAATCAATGTGGCCATACATAGCTATGTAAGATCGGAACTATACTAAACCACTAACTACACTCTGCTGTGCCATGCCCCTGGTATCAGCCAGCCTATTAATGAAATATGTAGAATAAGGTCCAACAAATGTAAAGGGAAAGGGAGATTTGTAAAAACTTTCCCAACAATTTGTACAGGGTTTTATAACTTAAAGCCATAGAGTAGGGTGTTGATTAGTTTGTGGGGGTCAGATTTGGCCGAGGACCCCCAGTATTCCTGATTTAGGGAGACCAAAATATGACATAGAGAGAGTATTATATGATGTAAAGTATGACTCTCTAATGGCCAAGATGATGATGATGTAGGATCTAATATAAATGACGTACCTGAATGATGATGACGTGGGATCTGGCCTGAACGCGTCTATCTGATGTTCCCTGTTGCTCTGATCCAGTAACATCATTGTTACTTTCTGTTTGAAGGGCCAAGTCAGGATCGCGTCAAAGGGGGAGCGCATAACCACGAAAAACAAACTGATGTGGGTTCCTTTTCCCATGCCATCTGTAACATGAAACATTTCCATCCATTAGTTATTATCTTAACTATGGAAAAGATTTGCACCCTGAAATGCTCCAACTCATAATTAAAATAATATAGAGGAGTAAATATATATGTAGTCTTCAAAGTTTTGCTGGATCAGCGTATTTATTCCTTTATAATCCACAAGTCAAGATTGATCAACCTGAGTAATTCAGTTGGTAATGTTCGAGTCGTGCGGTGCATATCCTCGACTAAATCTAGGTGCTCTACAATTGTTAGTGAAATCGTGGAAGGTGAAAACTATGAACAACCCTCACCAGTATGTGTGACACCGAGCATTAGTCTCGTAATAATCTAAATCAGGTTTATACTGCATAAATACATAGTAGTCGATATGTTTAACAATTAAGAAATTTAATGGAACAAATGATACATAGATTGAACCCAGTGTCACTGAATTAGTCCCTTAAACCGGATAGAGAAATCGCGAAATGATATCTAATCGTCAGTAAAATATATAAATAAAGCACATACAACATAGGGTAAAATAATAATAATGAGAAGAAAACGGTGGAGAGTTTAGAACGGACAGCTCTTCGAAAGTCACAAAAGAAGGGGCAAAAGAAGGTAGAATGAAGGGCACTTGAAGATTCAGATGAAGTATCCTGTATGCACTGAATCAAAACTACATCTACTAAAAAAAAAACATGTAGTAGCATTTGCAACATCAAACACAAATACAACATTCAGCCATTCAGCGCAGCTCACAGCACATGGAGGAAAGCCTTAATAGTCAATAGCTAGAGGGGTAAGCGATTCTGAGTCATATTAGTTTGACATCAGCAGTAAAACTGTTGCTTTAGAGTGTGATTCAGCTCGGGAGATCTCAATCTCATCCAGGACGATCTCTCCTCCTGTCGATTTAAAACTCTTTCAGCTAACGAACACGCACGTACATATATTTTAGGTCGCAGTTTCTTAGATGCAAAACCGAGCAACCGTACGATGAAATATGTTTTGAAATAAATGTTGTTTAATAATATCGGGATCCTAACTTGATATCACATGAATTCTGACATGATGACGCGCCTTGCCTTTCACAGAAAGTCGATTCTCGTGGTCGATCGATGTGTTATCAAATGGGCCTCAGTCGATTCTTTTGGTACGTCAAGAGTTCTAGTTCACCGTCCATGAGCTAGTGTGCGAGAGTCTGGACATGGTGAGACAGTTATATACCATTCTAATAAACACAGCTGCAGAACCCGTGCCTGAATTTGTACACGTCCATGTACACGTATCGAATTAACACAAATATACATGTACATTGACATTGAAAGGAACAGCCACACATGGAAATAGCAGTAATTGATGTTGATATATTAAGTTTCCCCAATATTGTATTTTTCTAGTTGTAAGATATTGAGTCCTTTTGCAAATATTCCATCGGATCGGAATGTGCATTGATACTGGGAGTATTTGGGTTGATGGTTTGATACGGATACTTCTCGATAACATTGATTTGCACATCACACAGTGTCAATTAAAAACATTGTCAACTAAGCTAAAACTAGAGTACTGTCTAGTAAAGGTGATAAGGTCAAGAAGCTAAAGCTAATCTAAAACGGCCTGAAGCATTCATCGATGAAATTGGAGCCTCGCGGTTGGATCTGGAAGGTGCCTGGTGCCAACCAAAAATAAAATTTGATCTAATTATTATGAACTTCATCTGGGTGCGTTCCTTACACATCAGAAAATAGCAAGCGCTAAAAAGGACCCCGGGAATGCCCTTAACCAAACCAGAATATATAATTAAAATTAGCGCACACTGATTGAAATTGAGGTCAAATGTTCCAACGCAAGACGATTAACACAGAACAAATAACCGCTATTCATAACTTGGGAAGTAGCTTAAGAATGCAACAATTGAGCTCATGTGCCCAATCATTCAATTCTTCTTATTTACGTCTATCCTCGGGAGAAAACAGATGAATTTAGGCACGTGATTTAATTGTAATTCCGCAGCTTCTTGTCCAAGCTGTTTTACACCAAATTATGCGATTAATTTACCTCCGTTTAAGTAGATTCTGGCGCACATTCTGTAGCCAGATCTGCTGGTATAAAATGGCGGAGAGTAGATACTGGGAGCTCTTCCACTGATCGCGTCGTTCTTTTTCCTGCTATAGTCAGGAATTCTCCACACTAAAGTGCCGTCAAAACAGATGTTCTCCAGAGCCTACAAATATAGATTAATATGTGACAAAAATGGCATCGATTATCAGGTGCTGAGTATATAACAATATTTGTGCATGTTGCTTTTATTGTATTGTATTGTAATCGCTTTATCATCCAGTATTTTTGGCAGTGATAGAAAAGACAAGAGCTGTGTATTAAAGGTAGGAGCAGGGCAATACAAGACTCCTCTCGCACAAATAGTTGGTGATAGAAGTAATTAGAATTTATAGGTGGTTTAAAGAGTTCATGAGAAGAGGCAGCTTTACTAGCGATTGTCAACAATAGTCGGATATGCGTCAGAATAAAGCCCAATGTGAGTATACATAAATGATTATGCAGCGCATGGTACAATTATGTAGCCGCAAATTTAGTTATTTCCGATGCATCCGTCGCTCATGGTTGTGTTCAGTTTATATTTAGGCCCTTATATTTATGGTTACCTGAAGCCTTAGTTCCTGCTCAGCGATGGCAATGTCCTTCAGAGCCAGCGTTCTTTCAAGGTGAGATATCTTCTGCTGTTGTTGATCAAGCTGGTCGTTCGCTAACCTATATAACATAACATAACCCATAATGTGCTATACGTATTAGCGGTCACAAAATCCTGTCTGTAATATAACTACACATTGTGTAGAGGGGGTGACATGATCTCCATAGCAACATCTCCACAGGATTTTATATCAACCCAGTCCATTTTTGTACGTTCCTGGTGACGAAGTTGCATATTTATTTGCACATGTACATGCACATATCCAGGTGCATTGCACGGATTTATAAAATTTAGGGTACAAGAAAACCTGCCTCTGTGTTAAGAACACTTGCCTTTCACTTATAATGTATTACACCAAGAAATGGGAGCAGGACGTCTGAAGTATAATTATACAGACCATATACATTAATTGACAAATATGATGTATGCAATAGACCGTTCTCATATCAATTTCGTCCTTACATTTGAGAACGAAACCATCAAATTACGAGGATTTGAGACATAATGTGTATTTCTATTATTATTTTTTGTTCATAACAAATTGATTGTGGGCCTGAATACTAACCTGTGTTGGTTTTCCATGCCATCGAACTCTACGATGAGTTTCTCCAACTGCCTGTTGAGGACGGCCACCAGGGATTCTACTGTAGCTTGTTTCTCTGCCAGAACCTGGACGTCATGAGGAGAACTGTCAGTAGTAACCACGCCAGGTGTCGCTCTGATCTGGGTGCTGACACCTGGTGAGACGCGGGAAACCGAGTCAGATACAGCGTGTCCGTGTGTCTCATAATTCTGTCTCATCTTCGCCATTTCTGAGTCAACCCTAGATTATTAAACAAAACTTTAGTTAAAATACATGAATACGTATCTATCTTAAAACACATACTAGTATTGACCATGACAGAGGGGTCATTGCAGGTGATTACATTTATACATGAGGTAATTAATGTACATGTATCAATAGACATAGAAGAGAGCAAAATATAATTTAAGTTGAGAAAATGACATCGTATATAATATAGAGAAATAACAAATGGAGGCTATGATTAATGTTCAGTTAGTAGTATATAGAGAATTACCTGGAGGCTAACCCGGTCACTTGACCTTCTATGACCTCTACCCTCTGTACCAGGTGATCAGACTGCTGACTTTCACGAGGAACATTTTCTGCAATTCTCGATTCGAGGGCAACAACCTAAAATATGATGAAATATTCTTATTGAAGTACTCGAACCAATACGAATGTAATACTCAAATTAAAGTTTCTGAATATCTATTTGTAATAAAACAATCTAGCAATTTTCAAGCTGTAATGAATTCATCATAAAGTACATGCTCATATGTGACTTCAAAATTCACTTCCATCAGAACAAAATGTAAACGCTTTTAAATAAAGGTTATTTTACCAGATAATTTTAGCAGTAACTGTTACTGACCTTCTGTAGTAAAGATCCGAGATGTGGTACTACGTTATCTCTCTGGTGTTCTGGGGTAAAAGTTTCCTCACATCCATGGGGGCACGGCATCTTACTGCAGTCTCCACTGATGGGGTCCTGGTGCTTAGCAACCAGCTGTCGTGCCATCTTAATGCCGCAATCCTTACAGATAACCGGGTAAAACGCGCAAACATTCTCATGGTCCGGCAGGTCTTTAGCTGCAACAACAAACAAACAATGCTCAACAAACATTTAGAATACAGCTTAGTAATATTAAAGATTATTTTGTCGATAGATGGTGGAATGATTTTGACTCAAAACATATTGATTAACTCATTTATCCGGTTTGCAGTAATGATTTATTAAGATTGGTAGCAATCAGGTTAATCATAATGGCAGGTAATATTTTAGATGAACAGCCTTGCTTTAACACAGGAACAGTGTGCTCAACACAGTCCCAAACCATCGATGAAATCCATTTTTGTGTGCATAGAAGTAGTATGCTAACTACATCCTCCATCCAGATATGTAGTATGCGAACAACATACAACAACAATAACTTAGCACGGTGTGAGCAGTATGAAAAGTCAACACTGAGGATACACTCTAGGTAATTTACATATTTATAAATCAGTCTGTATCGTACTTGTCCTGTATAAAGTAAAGTTGTTGTTGTTGTTGAACCATGGACATGGCGCGGTTGTAAGCAATGAATGAGCTATCATTCAATGAAGCTTTGTTAAGCTCTCGGTTAAGCTGCAATGGGGCATAGTCCACTGCATATTTATATGTTTAATTTGAGTTGAGCTGTGCAATTTGCTTAGAAAACTACACTGTATCGCATATGGGATTCTGATTTATACATGACATAGTTGATTGTTAAATGACATACGAGAACGGCCAAAAGTGCAAAGTTTAATACTTTTACTTTGTGACAACAAGTCGAAATATCAATACATTCACGTAGGTGGCAAACATTGACGTGATGCACTAAGAATGTGTAAATATTAAACTACATGTAAAGTGAGAACAGTTATGATATCATATGAACCTAATGACGATGTAGTTCCTATGTAAACCAACCCGTCAAAGGCTCCCACAGGACGATATGGATTATATGTAACCCAATGGCAAAAGCCTAAACTTGCGATAAATTTAAACATGATCAGAGCAGTCTGAATTCGACAATAGACACTAAGGCATCGATGGTAGTCATCGGACAATCCATAATTTCATCATGCTAATTGATACTTTAGCCTTAGACACATGTTTTAATGGCATTATTTAGCATACATCGCTCACTTTCTTTTGGTAGAATACAAAGTATGGGGTTAACTGTGTGTAAATTTTGTGCACGGTACACTTATATGAGTTGCGAGTCATCCGCAGCTATCGGCTGTATTGTTGTTAGGGTACCTATATAAGCGTTAAAGTCACCGTGCACAATGCTAAAAAGTGAACTCAATCACGTCCACCTTGACCGGTATATTATTTCTGTCTATACTTCTAACAGGAACTGCACGTACTTGTGTAATGCAGCTGCGCGACTTGTACATTCGCGCGTAGTTATATTTGCTGTCAAAGTCACTTTTTTCGACCGCCACTCCAGCAATGTCAATGAGACAAGGAGTGCGTGCTCATGCCTGTCATATTTTAGCGGGAATTTTATGATTTAGAGAAAAGCCACGCAGAACGCATTCATAAATCACAGCCCAAGTTTATGGTTAAACCTTCGAAGCGTAAATTACACATCTTTTTCAGGAAGTACTGCGTAGGATTGTTCAGCTAATAAAAGATCTCTCAGAGCAACTTATGCGCAAATATTAGTTTATAAATGCGGGTTTGTAAAATTTACGTCGTAAAACCAATGAAATATATCAGATAAACAAATCCTTCAGAGCTTATTACATGGATTTCGAACTTAACAGTGGATACATTTTGTAATGTTTCCGTGGACCCGCATGTGATGAACTAATACCCATGATCTAGATTAAAGGAGTAAACAGTGTATGCAAGGGTAATATGATTTCGGAAGTTTTACAACTAATTGTGTCGATTTAAATTTTGGGATTTCCTCACATTGAATGGAAAACATGATTTAGGTTACATGCCACTGGAAATACCCTCAAAATACCATATATTTAAATGTTCCTGGTACATCGATCCCTAACATGGGCTCTGCTATTCCAATTAGCCACAAGCATAATAGAATATATTCTGATCATCTCATAATTATAAACACTACAATTATTAGAAATTGGCAGGTCTGATCAAAGGAATTCGTCTGTCTACATTTCTCAAATCTCATGAATCTCTAATAAAAAGACACATTATAACGATTTCTTTTT
This sequence comes from Armandia brevis, assembly GCA_035585475.1. Lineage (NCBI taxonomy): Eukaryota > Metazoa > Annelida > Polychaeta > Opheliidae > Armandia > Armandia brevis. Next base: position 1,449 of record JAXGGS010612799.1, on the reverse strand, counting down.
GGGGGAAAAGACAGAAAAGGAGAATCGTTAACAAGTTTTGTCTCGATCATATTGATGCGTCCCTAAGTGACCTGGCTTTACAGTGGGGCTAAACCTCTACAGACTACTGAGTGAGTAGTAACTAGTAGTATACATTGTCCCCCGTACTACTTAACGGTAGCACCTGATTGTAAATTGGTCTGATTTTGGGTAGCCGATAGTGAACTATAACGCATGTGTACAATTCATGTCGGTAAGACCTGTATATATGTATACCATCATTTGAGAAACTAGTGATGGGTGTCACCTTTGTGTGACTTTGATAATCTTGAGTTGTTGTCAAAGATGGTTCAAATTTGGACATCGTACTCCAGGTCAACTACACCGTTCGACGGTAGTGCGGCGGTAGTGCGGCGGTAGTGCGGCGGTAGTGCGGCGGTAGTGCGGCGGTAGAGAATCATGTCGGCAAGTTTGGTAGGCCTCATATTAGCAATTTCGTATATATGTGGCCCATTAGTAAGTTATTACTAACTCTGATGACCCGGAGTTCGTCTACAATGTCATAAACCTATCAACGTGAATCATTTGGGAGCCTGGACGAGCATTGTCTGGATTTCTATTTTAATAACGACACATCTGTATTTGGGCCTGGACCGAACTTGATATCTATTTATTTGATGCGACATTTAACGCCCCTAACAATAGCTTTCGCTCTTCAATCTGTACTATCAATGGTAGGACGAGTGTGTTCGAGGTCACGGTTAAACCATCGCACATGCTGCTGTAAACATGAATATTTATCCATAGTGTAAATAGACTGTGCTAGATAAGTCGGGTAACAATCTTTCACCATGGCCGCCTGTGTAGAATAATAAATGGGACGGAAAACTGTAGACTCGCAGAGATCTTACAAGCAGACGACCGCTCAACCCAAACGTATGAACCCCAATGTGAACACGCCCCCCATTGGCTCCCTACCAAAGCACACATCGAATCCAAAATCCTAGTCTGCGTTTTCATCTCTAACCCTGCTCATAATACCAGCCACTTATATAAGCCGCCATGCTGGATCAGCTGTGCCTCTGAGGCTGAAGAGTAGACTGGCAGATTCCCTATAATCACTGGCGGATGTGGATAGCTTTTACTTCGCTATAATTACAACATCTGTATAATGTTTACTTCAAACCTAGGGACACCACATAGTGTAATATACAGCCCCCGGGGTTCAGGAGAAGCGCCTTAATATCAAAATGGTCATTAATGTGTATCTATGCAAGTAGTATGAACAGTAAAAATAAGTAGTGTGCAGTAGCGTTTATTAAGTGGTAAAAAGTTCAGATTGCCCGTTCATGTTACACCTCACTTATTCATGAGCACTTACATGGAAATAAGTATCATGTAGAGATATCGGAACATCCGAGCTCATAGTCAGGTGGATTGTCTGTATTATGGGATATGCAAACAATCTAT
>JAXGGS010612688.1:0-10102 GCA_035585475.1 Armandia brevis | reverse complement strand
AGAAAGAGGGGATCTTTAATCGGTGTTATATATAAAACCTTGCTAACCTGTGAAGTCGGTGACCAGAAAGAGGGGATCTTTAATCGGAGTTATGTTGGCGACTAGCGTGAAGATGAAAGCCTCCTCGTCGATACGATAATCCCCTCTCAGATCCACAGTCGGATTAATAGCGGCGGTCGTCTTCACCGCTGTAACAGATCAAATCACAGAAGCGGTGTGTTAACAGATGCGGAGTTTTATTGGTTATTGTAAAGCCAGGATTCTAGGCCTAGATGCCAATGTTTATTGCTTTAAAGTACAAATTTGTCAGCCGGTCGAATGTGCTTGCATGAGATCATGATTAATCCTGGACTATGGGTTAGCAAGAAATGTTTAAGTACTATACCGTGCGGTATGGTAAGACAGAATTAAGAACTTACCGTGTGGTATGGTAAGACAGAAGTAAGAACTTACCGTGCGGTATGGTAAGACAGAATAAAGAATTTACCGTGTGGTATGGTAAGACAGAATTAAGAACTTACCATGTGGTATGGTAAGACAGAATTAAGAACTTACCGTGCGGTATGGTAAGACAGAATTAAGAACTTACCGTGCGGTATGGTAAGACAGAATTAAGAACTTACCATGTGGTATGGTAAGAAACTGCTGTTGACCAATGTCGGGCTATTGATTACAAAATAAGTACGATTTACTTAACGCTAAAATAAATGTGCTTCTAAGAAATTCAATTACCTCGGACTCATTATCAGAGTGTGGAAAATTATAATGTTACCCAAACTTTCCTGGCCTGAATCATTGAAGGCTCGGAAAAAATGACCAGCTTCCTGTAAATAGAAACGAAAAAGATATTTAAAAAACCCTGGTAGTTCTTGTAAGCAGATGTCATGATGTAATTTGATGTTAATAGCGAAATGTTAATAGCGAAGTGTTGGAAGTTATGTATAACACATGTGTATCCTGTATGACCCTAGTATTATTTGGATGTGTTATATAAGGAACACATGGGTGTCATACATGTGCCTAGTCGTTCTATTCATACACTGATGTAATAGCATTCAGGCATCACTCATAACCTGCAGCTTTCTAAAGATTATAATGTTTTATAATGAGAGTCTGGCCAGAGTACATCTAGATAGTCCTCTTTTGTAACAAGAGCCTGCCTATATAAGTGAGTGAGATTCACCCACTGGCAGTCGAGATCGATCTAGGGAGAGCTAGAGATGAGATCTAGAGATCAAGATCTAGATCTTAGCAGCGAGATCAGGATGGCTCTAGGCTAGACTACATTGGTAATAATAAAGGCTACGCTGTTCACAACATATACTCCTGGACTTGTCGTTGTTCTACCAGAAAGCTAACATCACACTGGTGTTGCCTTATTCTACCAGAAAGCTACTATCACACAGATTCCAATTCTCTGAAAACTGTGCTTTAACTCATATTTCTTACCTGGCTTCTTCTATCGCCGTGGATAATTGAGGCTCCAGCTTCTTCCTCATTTTATCATCATAGATGTCAGGTCCGCAGAGAATCAAACCGAACGGAAGAGGGCTCGCTGGGGACAATATTATGTAAAGTCATGAAGATGTTCTATAACAGTAGACGCTCGCCCTAAAGCAGTTGATTATAACCCGATTTTCTATGCCCCAAAACAGGTCATCAATCGTTCTATATAACACGGGTCTCCCATGCCCTAAATTAAGTCTTCAATCGTTCTATATAACACGGGTCTCCCATGCCCTAAATTAAGTCTTCAATCGTTCTATATAACGCGGGTCTCCCATGCCCTAAATTAAGTCTTCAATCGTTCTATATAACGCGGGTCTCCCATGCCCTAAAATAAGTCTTCAATCGTTCTATATAACGCGGGTCTCCCATGCCGTACATTTAGTCTTCAATCGTGCTTTATAACGCGGGTCATTGGAATGCTTGGCACTTTGCTATAACGCGCTTTTAGACGGGGTCTCTTGTTTCTAAATCAAGTGACAGGGTCTTTACTAAAGCACAAGCGAAGGGAAAATACGTGAATAGTTGTGCAATTATGGAAATGAATATAAAAGTTGATTACCTGCCAGCAGATGACACGTGTCTGCAGCATTGATGCCGAGGATAACGTGGAAGTTGTGGTCGTGTAGAAACTGAATAAATTCCTCGGTTCCCCCACCACTGAAGGAGTCGACATCTTTCCCCAGCGAATAGATGCCGCTGTCATCCAGGTATTGTCTGCGACGTGCGAGGAAACAGAAATCACTTCAGTTAAAATCGCATAATTACGGCATGTCAGTTATCAAAGATATCGACTAGTAATTCGGGTTATTTCGTGTGATTTCAAGCCTGCTGCAATTATTGTAATATTCTAACCTGTGATACAGCTGATGTTCGATATACCGTGGATATCAGCGGCCGAGCCGTTTAATACCCGAGTTATATCAAGTTACCATGTATTGCTTTGGGCGTCATTTGACCCGCGTTACAGAGAATAATATGATAAAATAACGATAGACTCGCGTTATATCGAGGGAAAAATAATTGGAAAATTGACGTACCTAATTTTATTGGCAGTTGCCAAACTCCCAGTATATTGTTTCAACTTTCCCAACAGCAGGACATTCAGCGATGAAATTTGATTCATTATTACAAATATTTTAACGGGTAGACCTTACGACCACCGGCACTTAAATTCAGTGGTAACTAACACTCTCGGGCACCTTTATGGGTCTCTTTGTGAAGCCGTGAAGCTTAATTCGCAATTTTACATTAATCGTCGCACGAAAACCATCAATTAACCTCCCGATAATTGGATTTCCCGCCAAAAAGCACGCGCTGTGATATTACCGTCTGGCAATCAGTGTATTTCCCGCCAAACATGGCGCTGTTTGATTGTCGTCTGGCGGAACACCCACACGGGCCGCCTTGTCCGGGAAATGGAAGCTTGGGCGGCCCCAACCATTGGCTGTAAAAACTCCCAGCCCTCCTAGTTTATGTCACTTGGCAGTAAAAGTCGCGTCAACGGATTATCTATTCATGAATGAAAACGCGAGAATAGCTGCAAAATCTTTGCTTTAAAAGAGCAAAACAAATAAATATAGTTTCTACCGCCCGGGAAATCAAATCGCAGAGATTAAAGCTGTGAATTATTGATTTGTTTCGACAACCGAGTTTGGCACAGAATCGCCGAGGTTTAAATAGATGCACGTGATTTTACATCGGAAACGCCATCCATCAATTCTGGCTCTCGCATCATTTCTTTGTTCTCATGCGCACTTTCGTGAGGATTCCATAACATCGATATCCCTTGTTTCACGCACGCTACCAATAGTTTGTTTACAACACGGATTCAAACTTAGAATTAAAGTTAGACAGCAAAATGTACAATATAATCATATTGACCAATAAATCACAAGATTTTAATCACGATTTATATTTTTTTTATTAGGGAAACATATTAATTACGATACAAAACAACTCTATTTGAGTATATTTGGTGAATGCATAATTAGTTATATTTTAACGCTTTATCAATGCAACGTATATGCGGATATACAGATACATTAAAACGTCACACTGTATTCAAACAAATGAACCTAGCTTTATAATACATGCGCATGTATTTAAACTGTATAAATGTATCTCTGTTTTTGCTGCGTTATTTAGACTGTGTTTCTGCGTAAATGTATCTGTGTTTTCGCCACGTCCTCTCCCCTGTTTAAGTCGGTACAGCGAGAGAGTTGGAGACAAGCGGGAGGATTTCACCAGTTTTTAACCTCCAGTTTTTTATATCCTTGGAGACCCCGCACCAGAATTCTCCGTGATGTGGCTCTGCGTTTATACAATGCTTCTTCACATCCTCCTGTTGTTCCTGCAATAAATAAATCATCAGTTTTATTTTAGTTTATAACAAGTGATTAACTGGGAAATGCATACTTGTACTTGGCAATATTACTATAAATAATGATAATAAAACAAAGCAAATTATTTAATTTGACGTCCGACCAACTTTTCCAACCATTAAATTTAAAACTACAATTGTAAATACATGTGCTTACAGCTAATCGTGGCAATCAGTTTCATGGGATTAAGCGATTTGGTTTTCGGACATCTAGACATTGCCTCTTTTAAACAAAAAATTAAAACGCACTATCTTAAAGTGCTTTTAGTAAACATGCTATTGTCGTAAAGCGCGACAGAGACTTTTCGGAAAGTGATCGCTTTGCAAGTTTTAATTAATCTCTTACTTCTGTTCCGTGCATGATTTCAAACTTGTAGAAATAGGCCCAGGCATCACCAAGATCAGCATCAATTTTCACCGTCCTGTGAAACCATTCTCTCGCTTTATTAATCTTCCTCTCGGACCAGAATAATCTGCAAATAAAACAACAGTGATGATATTAAACAAGAAAATATTGATACTTGTAGATTTATACTATATTAATAGAATGACGGACAATATAAGGTGTTTGGCCGTAGATATCCGACTAAAGACTTATATTAGTGTAATGGGTTCGGCAGATGGGACCTGAGCTAGCTGTAACATGGCGCTTCTGCCAAATGACACAAACCAGAAAATTTTGGGCAACTTAAAAAAAAATGTTGAGGATGTAACGTAATAAATCCTTCTGTTTGTCTGTTTAATTCGCTTCTAAATACATGTGCACCCATTGTGGGCAAACTATGAGGGCAGGGCGATGCAAAAACTGCGTAGGACTACTAGTTTCCAAGATTTGGGAAGTTACCGTAACGAGATAAAATGTGTATACTACTTACTTTGAGGCGGCGAGTAGTACGTGAGAATGAGTATACTACTTACTTTGAGGCGGCGAGAAGTACGTGAGAATGAGTATACTACTTACTTTGAGGCGGCGAGTAGTACGTGAGAATGAGTATACTACTTACTTTGAGGCGGCTAGTAGTACGTGAGAATCGTGCTCGCACTTTTTGAGCGCGTCGACACACTTGGTTTTCCTCTGCGGTCTCGCCTCCATGAAGATCGACTCTGACCACAGAATTCCCGCGTTCGGACATTCCTGGAGGGCGCGCGCCATCAGGTTCTGCCCGATATTCGCGAGGCCACAGCGGTTCTCCACGCGGATCGCCTCCAGCCAGAGGTCCGGGGACTGAGGGTTCTTCAGGCGAGCCTTCTCCAGGACAGAGCGAGCCTTAATCAGCTGGCCGAGCTTCTCCTCTAACCGCGACATCAGCAGCCACAGGGGGATAGCGGGCGGGCATTTCTTCAACTGTGACACGATAAAGTTGTACATGTACATCATAATATCAGCAACCACAGGGGGATAGCGGGCGGGCATTTCTTCAACTGTACCGAGAAATCATGCACGATAAGTTAAAGGATTAGGATTAGACTCTGATACAAATCCACGTGTCGGGCAAATCTTTGTTTAAAACGTGAAGATTTGTCGATGCAAAACGCTCGAGTTACTCATTAATGTAGGTTTCTTAATCACAAGTCTGCATCAAGCAAATTTACGTGGTGGTGACAGTGATCACATCACACGTGGTATTAATTTAAAAGAGGGCAGTTTACACGGTACTTACCCCTTGTGAATAGGTGTCCCTCGCAGCTGATGTGTCTAACTGTTGAGCCATGATCTGTCCCTTCATCATCCACAACTGGAAATAAAGGCGCGTATATCAACTTGTCGTCTGCGCTAAATGTAACTCACATTCTATTAAATCCACTTCAGTATTACAGTGTGTCATTATAGTAATAGGGCCACGTGTAGCTATTGGAAATAATTCCCGACACTTATATTCTAGATTTTATCTGACAAGATACCAGATGCGGATCTGTGGTCAGAACTTACCTTGGGGAAGTCATTGTAATGTTTCAGCGACTCGTCCAAGAGCGAGTTCGCTTGTTTTATATCTCCCAGACACCATTCCAACTTCACAGATTTCATAAACACCTGCAGAAAGAGAATAATAAATATCGTTAGTTACTGGCGAATCTAATGTCAATTATTACAATACTAAGCAGTGTTCTTTTTCTGAATTGGATAAATGTAAGCGTATCAATCTGTCTATATTGATTTTAAAAGTTGCTTTAGAACAGTAGACTGCCCAAAATAACAACTCGCAGTTTGCAATTTGACGAGGAACTAGAACATTGTACAAAATATTTCTATTCACCCTGGCAGTGGGAGCGTTAGATCTGGCCCTTTGTAACAACCTCCTCGCCCTCTCATACTCGTTATTCTCAGACTCGAGTTTTACAGCGGCCAACCAGATCTCCTCTGAGTTGGGGTTCGCCTGGAAAGCCAGAGCGAGGATACTTCTGGCTGCGGCTACGTCTCCCTGGTAACAACAAAATAAAACATGTACATACACATATCCCTGGTAACAGAGAAAATATTACATGTATATTCATATATCCCTGGTAACAGAGAAAACATTACATGTATGAAATAGTACATGTATATTCAAATCATATAGGGCTTCTTACATGGGCAAACGTTCACACATTCGCCATTTATAGCAAATATATGACATCACCAACTTTGTGAAATCATTAAAGATTTAGTTTTCTTTCGATACTCTGCAGCTAATCATTGTGACTAAAATAACTATAACATTTGTTAACTTACAGCTATCCATCTAGATTTAGCCCCCATCAGCCACAGGACTTCAGCTTTAGGACAATGAGTGACAGCGTTCTGTAGCAAAGCTTCAAGCGTCTCTCTGTAAAGGTCACAAGGAAATGTTTATAAAACAAGTCAAGCAAGTAAAGGGAGGAGGATCAAACGAATTAACTGAATTTAAAATATGTATTTCAAGATAACATATTGATAATATCCGATTATATTACCGGAATTCACCACATATAAGCCGCATCCGCTATAACACGCACCCCCAAACTTTGCCTTCAAAATCGATGATTAAGATAACACTTAAGCCTTAATTTCTGGTCCCGCTATAAGCCGCACCCCCCAACTTTAGCACGAAAATGACGAAATAAAAGTGCGGCTTATACGCGGTGAATTACGGTATACATTGGAGTGTATCGATGGCTACCAGTACTAGTTAGGAGTGAAATCAGAAACATCAGATGGAATTGTCGATTTAAAATCTTGTTTATGTATGTTGATGAACATACTGACATACGATTGTCGTTAACTCGTACAACCATGCGCCACGGAGAAGAATGTGATAAGTTTGTTTGTTTATTTGTTAGTTTACCTGGTGCCGTGGTGCTTCTCGAAGTAGGCGGCCTGTAACCAGATAGATTTCTTACTCGGGAAAACCGTCAGTGAGTGAGCGTAGATCGCGCGTGCGCACTCGTAAGCTCCCTGAGTCGCGCACTGAAATCAGGTAAAACATTTTATCATAATGTAACAAGATATATGTCACATAAGTATTGTATTTGCATTTGTTCACACATGTATACAACATGTATCTGTAAATATGGCATAAGGGAAGTCTAAGTGTAATTTGATTAGTAGTAGTATGATATGAATACTACTAACAGGCGAAGACTCATACTACTAACAGATGGACACTCATACTACTAACATATTACCGCTCATACTGCTAACATATTACCGCTCATACTGCTAACATATTACCACTCATACTACTAACATGTTACCACTCATACTACTTACAGCGTCTGCATCTTCCATCCACGTATGTTTTCTGTCCTCCTCCTCAACTCCAACTCCGATCACGTTTCGTCTGAAAATAAAATTCGCCTTTAATCATGGAAACATAGTGCTATCGAAAACGTGTGGGATTTTGGTCCGAATTTGCCTTGTGGAGCAATAGATTTCCTTCGACAATAGCTGGCGAAGCTATGTCTGAAAGAATCTTTGAATTATTTGAATTAAAATACATTTCCTTTTACAAATTTATCTACATTTTAACACAATACAACATATCTTTTATCAACCATTTATGCAAAGCGCTTAGATCTCTAATGATACCTGGTAAGTGCTATATGAATTTTAATACATGTATAATAATAATATAGTGACTGTCTACACTGCAGCTGGTTTCATGTCACTGAATATGTATCAGAACAATGGAGATGGACACATTTACCCTGTGCATGTTACTACATTTTGTATATTGTACGTGTACTTACATGATGGCCTGACAAGTGCTAACGCTCCCGGATTTCTCACAATCCTCGGCATCTTTTATCCACTGCTCCCTGTTTATCTCCACTCCGTTAGCTCTTAACGAGGCGAGAGCTGCAAATATAGTAACGTTACCATGACAACGTGGATAAACACACACTATATCATATAATCTTAAGCGGCAATCAACAGCGTTATATAGAGGTGCTACAGTAGCAGAAAGTGCGTTGTACCTCTGTCGACGATTTTCTCGACCATGCTGACGCTCTCATTCGCCTCCTCCAGTTTGGCGGCAGTGATCCAGACTTGTCGGTCTGTGGGGATATTCTCACGTGCCTTGTTCAGCACCTTCCTGGCGTTCTCGTAATTCTCCAGGCGAGCCAGCGCCAACCACAGCTGTGAAAATATATGTATAATATATCACGATATATGTATATAATAGTAAGCACACGTACACGTTAAACCAGATATAATAATAAAATCCATGTAAGTTTAAAACTGAAATCCAGAGACAGCAGCTTTGAATAAAAATATACCGGTAGATGTTAACTATAAAGTTCAGAATTACTGACGGTATGCGATATTATAAAACACAAGTTATGGCAACCACACGAAGAATATGCTGATTTGGTTGAAAACTATTTTTACGTTCTGAATGCTAGTAAACTGACAAACCTCTACACTTGTGGGACAACACTCCACAGCTCGACTCAACATAATTCTCGCATCCTCTTCGTTCTCCAACTCGACAGCAGCTTTCCACAAACGTACAGAGTTGGGCACCTAGATGGGGGAGAACAATATATACATATATAAAGAAATGACACACATCTCGGCTGGATTACCATGAACATGTAACTATGCCATGTAAGAGAGAAACTGGTTACAGCACAATCACGAATCGATCATTGGAACGGGGTATGGCTTTATATTTGTTTATAACTTATACCTGGCTATCACGAAGTATTCAGAAAACATATCATATGGTGCTTACCTGCTCCAATCCTTTCCTGTAAACTCTTCTCTTGGCTTTGAGTTCCTCCTCGAGATCAGCGGCTTTGATCCACAATCTGACGGAGGTCGGGAGTTGACGAACTGCCTGAGCTACCACAGCTTTAGCCTGGTCTCCCGGCTGGAATATAAATACATGTACATGTAGTGTAATAATCAGCAAGGTTGCACCAACATCTTGTCAATGTAAATTTAAGAGATGCAAATTTACAAATGTAGTATAAAATCAGTCGATGATAAATTTTGGTGTAGTCGTAAAATGCTGCTTAGATGTGTAAATTAAACACATCATTGTGTTTCTATCAGTGTTCCATTGTACAATAATTTCATTTACCCAAATCTCTACAGGTCAATCTCTGACAGGTCAATGTTAATTTCACTAATGCAAATTCCCTCATGGAATATAAAATCAGTCGATGATATTTTTTTATAAAGACGTTAAATGCTGCTTAGATGTGGAAATTAAACGCATCTTTGTGTATTACATTTATCTCTGAAGAATATTGTTTAGACTATAACATGGGATCAGGATATACGATTGATATTTACCATGAGACGCGAGGCCTCCAGCCAGATGTCCTCTGATTTAGGGCATTCTTCTGTCCCCTTCATGATGAGATTTCTGGCCGCCTGGAGTTTTCCTGTCACTTCCTCTAACCTGGCCGAGGCAATCCATGCGGGAGGATGCTTGGGGTTTGTCTCTCTTACCGACTTCAGCAACAGGCGAGCTTTCTTAACATCGCTATAGATAAAAATAATATAATAAATATATCAACACAGTGTATAACTTCAGCAGCAGGCGAGCTTTCTTTACATCACTGTAATGTTAGACAATATATCATATCAACACAATGTATAACTTCAGCAGCAGGCGAGCTTTCTTTACATCACTGTAATGTTAGACAATATATCACATCAACACAATGTATAACTTCAGCAGCAGGCGAGCTTTCTTTACATCACTGTAATGTTAGACAATATATCATATCAACACAATGTAT
>JAXGGS010612466.1:0-10104 GCA_035585475.1 Armandia brevis | reverse complement strand
CCCACAAAACTCATGTGCAGTTTCCATTCTCTAATGGACACATATATATATATACCACTCCAGTTCTTTAATGCCATGCGTCCCCCCAATTACCCCTCTATGTGTACACATGTATATGTAAATCCACTTTGTGAGCCGTGGCTGCACTTAAAACCAGAACCACCACATAAAAGCATTCCAATCGTTATCATAAACATTTGACTGGAAAGAGTCAATTAACATTATTATTGATTCGATTCGACACTGCAAATGCCAATTTGTGCATGTCTACATATGTCCATTTCCAGAATTACTCGGTCACCTATATATCATAAAGTATGATTTTATCCCTCAGTAGGTAAACCAAGAGACTATGCGGTTCTCCATAACCTTCCCAAGAAATGTTTTATCTGTCATTATTGTGGTTCTCAACAGGAGCTGTTGATTATCATAGTTGGACTTCCGTGAAGCTTTATAAACATCATCTGCTTTCAAATGTTTTGAACTGTGCTGTTTGTATCATTTCTGGTGTCCATTAGGCCTCAATCTTTTTTGGGCATACTTTTCATCTTAGCGCAGCTCATTGCCTCCACTCGAAAAATTGTCTCTTAAAAGACCGCAGTGATTTTACAGGCTCAGAGTAATGATTCTTACTTCTTGAGCTGGTTCCAATGGTACCCACAATCAGACAGCTCAAATTAATACTTCTGTACATAATGTATCTTTTGCTTTTACCAAGTTGGAAGCCAATCTCCTCTACCTTGTTTGCGTATTGATACAGATCTTCAAACTTTCTGGTTTTTAGAAATTGAAAATAGTATTCCTTATTATCTCTGTCACATTCACCCTCTCTTTAAATGGTTTCTTGAGAGGCCCGAAGTAAATTTTAATATAAGAGTCAGTGCAGATAGTTCTTCCTTGATCAAAGAAAATTCCTCACTCATGACGGATATGATTTGTTCTTGAACTGTTCATCTTTTTTTCAGCTCTTCGCGACATACAATCAGCTCGAACAATTCCACCTTAGTCCGTTGTGATGTTAAAACTGATGTTTAAACTATATTCAGACTTCCCTGCTTGATGGCAAACTACCATCTGAGGGACAACGCTTTGACCACATGTATTTAGATTAAACCTGATAATGCCTTTTATCTGTGTACTTGGTCACAGGTAATTACATAATTACACATAAATGGGGTGAGACAAACACACGTGTTAACAATATAATTGTGTGGATTTATCATTCAATCAGACAATAAACAAACTGATTGATGGGCACTGCATATAGCGGGAAGCTGGCATGATTATTAATGACATAAAAAAGTACGCGGCTAGTAAGATAAGATAAACTTAGGATGCTAACCTGTAAATTCAGCGGAATCGGAAAGGCATAGGTACAATGCTGGCAACTCGCTTAGCAACGGGGGCGATGTGATTCTGCAACCGTTATTCACTGGAAACTCAGCTTTGCTCCTGAATCACATGCATGTATTAACCTCTTGCTCCTCGAACTGCAGACGCTGCGCACTGGACGTGTTGTCATCAAACCGCGGTTAAGCCGTTCTGATCACTCTCTGCCTCTCCATCAGCTACCGCCCGAGCGCAGTCGCCGAACGCATCGCTGCTGATAAGCGGAGAGAGCTGCTGCGGCTGGGCGGCCTGTCATCAGGTCCCTGGCTCCCATCCCCTGCTGCAGCAACTCGGCCTACTCAGCGTGGATGGGCCGTCGCCAAGCCTCCTGTACCAGTGACCTACTGCTACCAATCTGCTACACACACACGCTGTTTACTATCCGCGTGCTAAAATGTTGTCAAAACATGGTTCTACAGGAAATAAATTGTTGTTTTTCCGCATTGTATTGACGCTCAAGTAAAATTGTTAGATTGATATATCACTCAGAGGAATTGCTACTGTTACTCTAAATATGCATGTGTTTGTTCGTAATTTCAAGGGAAATCGGTTTATCCTTGTACCAGATATTGATGAAGCGTCTGGTTTAATTGAATCGGATGCGATGAGACGTGGAATAAAATATGAGGGAGAAGCTCAAGCTATTTCTAACAACATAACGCGAAACATAAAGGATCGAGAGCCGCCTCCTGTTCTATAGCAGATGGTAAATATAGTGTAGAAAATATTATTAATGGAACATTGGCCTGGTTTCAAGTTGAATACACTCAGGGCCATCCAGCATATCTAATATATTATGTATACATGACGGTGGGCCCCATCACGGAGTACTCTGATCCTCAATAAAGTATGACCTAATTGCATTTTGCTTAATAACATTTTACCATCGGACGGCAACCACAATTGTACGTATCAAATCTATCATGTGATATCAAGTGGCCCGACCGTCAGATTCGATATTTCACCGAGATTTAATCAATAAGTATAACTACATGATATGTGAAATCATGCGAATATCATATGACTCTGATATTGTTACTTGTAAAAATATTACTCAATCTACGCTGTGAGCAGATGCCGATGTAATCATTGCCTACAGTGAATTTAATATGTGTTTCTCCTAGTTTAATTAATAAAACACTTACGTCCTATATGTTGAAATAAATTGTCTATATTTCCTATAAAACAGGTGGCTAATCATATAATTTAGCACATAATTGAACAACAAATTTGTTCTTTAGTTAAGACAGTCAGAGAAAGCTAGACGCGCAGATTCCAGACTTCGTGACCTTTGACCAGTCACGTGAGCATAATCATGTGACATACAAATTAACAATACATTGTAGGTGAATCATAACTGTTAACGTTGTTCATTATTTATTAGCCGCATATATAATTTGAATCTTATAGCCTTTCCCAATAATTAATCCAAATGTCACTGTTATCCCCTTTGTGAAAGTTTCGAACATCTGTCGGTCAAAGTCTTCAGGAGCATGGAGAACAATACAATTGAATACTTCTTGTACATTTTGTATAAACACATTTGACTTAACAATGTGTAGATATATTACAACACTGACCTCCGTTACCAATTATATTATGATTTGAATGTTTAATTTAGGCGGACAGATGTATATATCGATTTGTATTCTTGGCACAACTTCTTAATGCAGCTATAACCGAATCAACACGATTCGCAAATATACGCGAAACCCCGTAATCTATATTCCTTGTTATACTGACTCCCCTGGTCAGAAAGAATACGCAGTTATATTTATCTATACTACTTGCCATTAATTATTTCACCCGCACGACGCGCGTGTTTACTTATCCGTGACGCGGTGCTTATTCAGAGCAACGCTTCAATGATTCTTTATTATTTAGGTGGGGTCAAGAGGGTCAAACCCTGTCGGAATAGGTGGTGTTTGCACATCAAGTCACGACATCGGCCCTTGTTGTATAACATGGGAATAACCGAGTATCACGAGACGAGGGAGGGTTCATAGAACTGCTGTCTGCGAGTGTGAACGTCTGCCTGGTGAATTTTGCCTGCACAGCTACATTATACGTGGACATGGGGAGATTACTCAAGCTGTTAATCATCACAGGTAAGTCTCGCGATACATGTGCACGTTCTTTGATTCAATAGGAATAATTGCCAGGATCCATGTTCTTAATTATACTTAACGAACGAGATTGATGTTCATCTGTCAAAATGCCATTTTGGGAAATGGCCCTGGTAGTTGATGCTGTCTCTGTGGGTCCTTAGTTCTTCGAATGTAGCCTATATATTGAATCACATGGTTGTCGGTTCTGACATGTGATATATCGATGGATGGCGCAAAGTATCTGTCAATATGCTCATTGCATGCTCAATATGATATTAGTCCTGTTATTCCAGGGCGTTGTCAAATAACATAGTCATTGTACATGTAGATAGTCATTATTCTGCATGAACATCTTACCTAGCGTCTATTGATTAGCCTCATTATTTGTAAGTTTTGAGTGATGAATACCTTCTCACATAGTCTAACATAGATCGCATCAAAGTCAAAGTCAAAGTAAAAAAAATGCTTTATTGCTGAAAGTCATCTTGCAGACCATTATAATCTAGTACTACAATTCCCAGTCACGTCATGCCCTATATTTAGCATTAAAACTTGCTCACTTGTTGTAAGCCACGAGTATAGTATGGTATGATGGTATTTAACAGTTATCATAATCGACGTTTATTTTCAGTTTTGCTGGCGGCTGTGTGTGAGGCACATGGTGATAAATGGAGGAAGCAACATGGCGGGAGACGGGATGACAAATACGACAGTGAGGAATCGACAGGCGACGATGGCAGCGAGGGGTGGGATGACAAAGATGAAGACGCCAGAGACGTGCAGCCCGTGAGACTCGTCAATTGTCCGAGAAGTTCACGGCTGACCGCTCGTCCAGTATGTTTGGAGCGGTCATCTATAGACAGGTGCATAGTCAAAGTAAGTTTGAACATATAGTATTCATTAAATTTACACAAGCGAAGCTAAGCTCAAATAATACGTCCAATAAACCGCAGTTGTTTGCTGTCATCTGTATTTCGCTTCCATATTTCAATATCAGTGGAATGTTTTCTTAATGACTTGAAGAAAGTAGATAATAATATCAATAAATATACACATCCGCTCGGTTGTTCTGCGAACTGCGAGCTTAGAAAAATAAAGAAGCTGACAGAAGCAGCTGCAGGTTAATGTGTCAATTTGATTTCTTGCAGGAGAATTACTGTTTCATCGATGATGTTTGTTACAAAGATGGAGATGGAAATACACGCGACCTGTTTCAATTTTGCCGGGCAAAGAGCACATTTACCGAATGGCACGGTAAGCAATCCTCATTGTATCGTAATTTATGATACCTACTCATATCCATCACTCGCATAATTATGTCTGAGTATAACAGATGACAAATTGGTCGTTTTTGTATCATGCAGAAGAATATGCTGATTTAGACAAGGAGGGTGTGGTGATAGAAATGAAAAAACAAGATTATCATACGGTAACTAATGCTAAAAAAACTCGTTTTCAGTCATAAATATACTTGATTAGGTAAGAATAAAGTTCACAATACTCTCTGAAACGCAATAAATCTTATGATGAATGTGTATTGTTTAGCTTGAGATGAATATGAAGGAAGCATGTAGCGTTATAGCCGCCTCGGCACGTACCTTCTGCTCCGAGAACCCTGAGCGATGCAACACATTTCTCTGTGATTTAGTGGGCGCCAATGATCAGAGGTAAGACTCTTCACCTAAACATTGGGCTCGTATTTGGTAAAACAAATTTTTGTTTATTAATAAATTAATTTGATAGAAAATATATTTTCTAGTGTATCTGAATCGATCCCGTTGGAACTGAACAGATGTTGGATGGAAAAGGAAGACGATGATGATGAGTAAGTAATGAAGTGATATAATTATAAGTTGTACAAATTATGAATATATTCGAGATATGAATCGTATGTTCTACGGACGAATAGATTGAAATTGATTGCAAGGTGTGCACAAGAAGTACACATTTAGACAATGCATTTCATCTTTTAGAGCGATCTTATCGCTTTCATGAATATGGGCTTAAAATAAATCTCTGTGATTAATGTTCATCTAAGTTTTCATAACTTTTCTCCAGATGGCGGCTGTTTGCCAAAATGAGCCAGAGTAGGGCAGATTTTGGACAGATATGCTATGGGCAAACAAACGGAAACGATCATGATATACACTGGCTACTACCGAGCTGTATCATGAAGAAGGCTGTGAAAGGCGCGAGAGAAACGTTGGAAAAGGTCATTGGAAATTCGTATTTATTACATGTAATAATTTGAACTGAAACGTTACATGACTGATTCTTATTGTAATATATGTGTTGTGCTTTTAGACATTCCGTATTGAAATAAATCATATTGATAGCGAATGCTACCACGGCGATATTGGATGGTTGTATGCTGTCATATCTGGAACAGTTCTACTGCTCATATTCGTGGTGAGCTTGACCGCCGTCATCGTGTGCTGCATCAAGAAAAACAGAAGAACCAGGTAGCTTTCAATAAACAAGTTCAACAGTGAAACTAAAATCTATCCATCAGCACGTAGGAAAGTAGTATAAACAAACTACTATAACATAATGCTGTACTACTGATATTAGCTGTGTCCGGATACACTACCGTTATGACTTAGTACTTTATCATGTATGTTGTTTATAGAATATTAAGATTGTTGTGTTATTGTCCTCAGGCGCCCAGCGACAGCCGCGGTAACCATGCCAACTGAGCCCTCCCTCGGATCTAAGAGCCCCGTCACAATGACGGAACCCCCCACCTACATGGAGGCCACAGCGCCACCTCCGGCTTACCAGGCTCCTGGAGTGGACAATCCCGTGTATGGTGTCACTGAGGAGAAAAAACAACCTGTGGCATGATAGTAAAACCCCAAAATAGAACACTTCCTACTCTGAGTTACTATAACAATAAATCGCTCTCTAACTTTTATCGATCTTTTTTTTAATATTTTACACATGTTTATACATGTACATGCAAAACGAATTGTATATGCTACGCACGTCGAATAGGCCGAAATATATTTCACCAATTGAAGTACTATAAAACATTGTGTTTTGTTGTTGTTTCATCGCTAGCTTGATATATATTCACAGAGCAATACCCACGAACACTAGGGTGTATTCATTAGTTTTTCTCAATTATCACTGAGAGTTAACGTTCCATGTATGCGACTGATTTGTAAGCCGTAATACTCAATAACTAGCATACTACTCGTCGGTCTTTTTTAAACCACCCATCAAACAGATCGCTAGTAGTGTAGACATGTCTAACCCTGAGTAGTATGAAAGATATGGTTTGCTTCGATTAAGCCTGCACAAGTACATATGCACAAGTACATACATATTTAATAGAGATCACGTCAGTTGCCCCAAGTGCTAATAAATGTGATAAATCAAAGATTCGTATAATCAGCAGCACCTTCGCGGCTCGGTCAGATAAAAATGTGGAGAAGTTTCAACAACCAGATGCGGCGGGTATTAATGACAACTAATATATGGCTGTTTTAGAAAAGGGAAACGTCTAGTATTACTAGCTAGGCTACTAATATTTTATTCAACTGAAGAGTAAATATTGAAATCTAATTGATGCGTTGTTGAAAAGCGCATACGCATAATAATTGTCAAGATGTCTAACGATAGTGCATGTAAAAAAGCTTTAGATGTACCGTTTGTTATTGATTCTCCAATCTCCAATCTTTGTTAATGAATAATATTTGCCCTCACCCTGCAAATGATCAAAATGTTTAAAAGGAAATGACAATCGACCCGGGAAGATAAATATTCATTGAAACGTTTATGTTTCCCATAATTCGAATATAAGTTTCCTAAGCGGAAAGTTTGTCTTCTAAATTCCCGACTTCTAAGCATCCTACATAAATATTGAAATAGACTGGCTGACAACTTTCAATTAGGCTTATTGAGATTCCAATTGTACAAGTAAAAGTAGAGTTATGTGGGTGGGAAACATATATGTGCAACAGACCCCTCAGGAATTCCTAAATCATTTTGTTCTCGCCTACACCATCTCCAGGTAAATGAAAGATAAGGTCCGTGTCTCTTTAATAAAAACAAGGTGAATAAAGTTTATCCTTAATTGCTTATGCTTTTCACCAATAAAAACATCTTGTCTTTAAGTAAATATTTCTCGATGAAATAAGTTGGGTTTCCAAGTTATGTTATATGTGACTGTTTGTTCAGTCACATGATAAGGTTGAATGAGACCTGAGCTAAGGTTACATATTATATTTAAGGCCAGGAAGCTAAGAATACCGATTGTTTTGTCAGACTTTAAAATTTAGATAGACATCGGATGCGTTTGATGGGAGAGGAGAAAACGTTGACAGGGTGAAGAAACGAAGCATGTGGAGAACGCTGTGTTTTGAAGCTTTGTTTATTTTAATCTTTCTGTCAGTACATAACTATGCAGAGGGTGAGTATATCATGTTCATGTATTGAGGGTCACGGTTCAGGTTAATCGCTTCAGGACTACTGTGCCCCCTTTAAAAGATCAAATATTAAAATCAATTATCTTAATACTGAATGTGTAGTAATACACTTTTTGACTAATTGATTGAATAGAGATTTGCCGTTTCGGTTCCACCGCCGATTGCATCTTCCCGTGTTATTGTGCCATGGGATGTGATCCAGTGTCTGGGGCTTGTATAAATGGAGGAGAATGTCCACTGGCTGTCCCTGACGCAGCCGGTATCAGACAAAGTGGGCCAGGGTGCAATTTAGGTAGTTGATATTCAGATGATACTGATGAATTGGCCAATATTCTCGTTTTAAATTTACTCAGAACGGCGAAATAGCCAGGAAGAGTACTCTATACGATACATTAACTCATTTAACGACTAGCAAAATGTTATAGGAATGATTATCACATGCATATGATGGCACGGGCTTTTAACAACCTAGCATAATATTAGACAGTAGTGATTCCGTTTTCTAGCTAACCAAGCCTTTGGTAAAACCGCCAATCAAGGGAATGACACGTACAATGATCAACGGGCAGGATTAGCTGTGGATGGAGAAGTGACAGATGATAGGAACAAGTGTGCCCACCCTCAGTCAGTGACAAGTCCTCCTTACATAGCTTGGTGGATGGTGGATTTAGGTCAAAATTATGTGGTGACTAATATCACACTCTTCAACAAAAACGATCGGAGTAAAGACGATTCATACAGTGAGTATACGAATTTTAGCAACCACATAAATATATACATATTCAGCAATCAATAGGACTGCTCTATAATGTTTCAGAGAGACTTGGACACTTCCGAGTATTTGTAACAGATGAATAAATACCTCAGCCAATGACACCATCGAGACAGTCACCTGTATGTCACCACTACACCGAGGTAGTTCCCGCCAGTGGAAATGCCACCATTACCTGTGATACACCTGTGATTGGTCGCTATGTTTACATAATAAGGGATCAGCCTGGTGGTCTTCAACCCCATTACATGAGCATCTGTGAAGCTCTGGTGTTTGGGCAAATTCCAATATGTATGTTTGCTATTGACACACCGTGTATAATTCATAACAACATTTTTGAAATAATCCCTGCTGAACAGAGAAATACTTGTGAAATTTGTGCGCCAATTTGGTTAGGTATGGCTTGCAGTATTGAAACAAATGCATGTTGATGATAAAACGATTTTTTATCACCAGATTGTGCGAATAATTGTGTCGGGGACTGTAATGCCTTCACCGGCTGTAGCAAGTGTGAGCCGGGATTTTATTATCCTACATGTAGCAAAGGTCAATTATAAACTAAGATCATTTTTTAAAATTCCATCACCTTTAACATTGACCAAAGATGTCATAGAACGTTGCTGATTTGGTACTTAACAGGTTGCTCTCAGGGAAACTTTGGAGATCATTGTCGGCAAAATTGTAATTCAACATGTAAAGATTCTTGTCGTCCAACTAATGGACTTTGTATCGAAGGATGCAAAGAACCTGAAATGGAATTTGGCACACACTACGTTGGCGATTTTTGTGAACGACAAATACGTGAGTTATTTCAATTTTGAGTTGATATGCATATGGTAGAATATTTTCCTGGAAAGAAAGAACTTTTGATTTGCCTCAATAAAAGTGTTTCCATTTGTATTTTAGCTTATATAGATTATGAGCCCAGTAACATTGTCAACTTGACAGCTGAAGATCGACTAATCGTTGTAGTGTTCTCCGGGTTGCCTATTGATAGTAAAATGACAAAGTTTATCAAGTATCGGCTACAGCTACACGCGAGTAACCACACTGTGTTAGCAAACGTGAATTACACGGATGCCTTATTCACACACAAGTTTTACGATCTGTCTGCGGACACAACATACTATATCAGTGTATCTGTCGTCCGCTATCTACCAAATGGGTTCACGGAACAAAGTCGGCACAACTCATCATTTTTGGAAATAAGAACACCAATACCCCGTAAGTAATGTCTTTCTATAATATAATCCATGGATACGTATTATTAATTATGAAGAACAATTATATAAAAGTTAAGTAAGGTGCTGTGTGTCAACCATTCAGGAGCCATCAACGGTTCATTCTGCTGGATCTTTCTTCTTATGGCATTTCTTGCTGGCTGGGAAAAGAATGAAAACCGCAG
>JAXGGS010612244.1:0-10107 GCA_035585475.1 Armandia brevis | reverse complement strand
AAAGGTGTTACTTCAGAACAACCCCTGAACTAATAAAGCTATACCTTCATTGCAAGTGTTCGTGAAGCTTACAACTTTATAAGTGCTAACGTGGTTTTGGTTTATACAGGTATCTGTATGAGAGTAGTATGCTTAACTTACTAGTGGAGCTTATAATATCGAAACCTTAACTAATACTACTAGCGGGCCTGTGACCTACTACTGCACGTGAGTAGTAATATTTAGTTGACAACGCGTATAAGCGTAAGTTGTAACTAAGGGCCAAATTGTAGTACTAGTGTAAGAGAAAAAGTAACGATACATGCTCCATATGGTAGCGTAAGAAACATAAAGTGAAGACTATATGTAATTGATAAGGCTATGTATAATACGTGCGTTTATTAATTCAAAGCACTTAAGTAAATAATTGCTGAAAAACATGCAGAACCGGAGTGCGATAAGGGTGGGTATTACGAAGGTACGAGAAAACCGAGTCGCTCTTCCACATGCCGTGCTGTTGAATGTACGTTAGGGGAACCTGCAGTTCGTAAAGCGCAGTAGCCCCGCCACGACGCAAACTATGGAAAGTTATGCGGCGTTCCCGCAGGCCTACCTCCTCACAGGCGATATTGAGCCAGGATGGCAGACGCGCTTGCGTCATAGGACGGCCGAGTAATGCATCGAAGATCAGGGGGGCCTGAAAATTGATGACGTAACCCGGGAATGCATGAACATAGCGTCGCCAGGTGGTAACTGGGCAGTGCGGATTGTTCGGTAGACGCGGGAGCGGGACTTAACATGTAAGGCCCGCATCCTGTGTCGACTTTGTCCAACGAATGGCCACAAGGAGACCCCACGCGGTGATGGTAATGTCCTTGATGCTAGTGTTTCGGAGTGGATCCCACTCCCGCAGAGACGAAGGGACAACATTGGATATGCGCAGAAGCCCTAAGAAGCCTAACTGCAAAGCTAGTTTGAACGGAAGGCGTTCTGGGTGTTGATCGCACCAATCGCAGAGTCGATGAAATTCCTCTGCCGTAAGGGCAGGTAACGTGGCACATGGTGCGAAGAGCGTGCGCTTGACGGACCGTAGGTTAGTCATCCACCAGTCCGAGTTGATGATCGATGCGTTGATGCCCATCCAACGACAGCACATCCGCACAGCCGTAAGGTTGTTGCAGACGGTACTGCAAGACAAGCCCTTTTCGAGCAGCGTCTGGGTGTAGGTGTAGATGTCTGGCATGGTGCAAGCTGCGGGGTCGATGGCAAAGTAGTAGCAAAACCGAAGAAAATACTGGAAGGCGGAAAGATACACTTTCCACGTATTCGGTAGCAGCGCGTTGTGTAGACGACGTCTGGCCCGGACCTCAAGGAGGTGGCGAAGATCTGCAAAATAGAAGAGAAAAAGTGCGTGTGTAAACAGCAGTACTAGTCTCGACTTGCAAAATATATAGTCAAATGTCATATAATCAAATAACTTAATTACTTAAATACCTTAAATCCAGAAATGTTGGATCGCTACTGCCAACCACGGTAGGCGAGTGCTGCGCCGGAATGCCTGGAAGTCCTGCCAGTGGGGATCTGACGAGAACGCTCTGCTGAGCATGTCTGCGATGGTGAGCTGTACTCCAGGGCAATGCGTGATGATGAGGTGGACATCATAAATGGCACAGATGCGCCAGCATTCTTTTATGCATTTGGACATGAGTACGTTCTTTGCTTTCCCCGTACGTAGGACACTAACGGTGGCGGCATTATCGCATCGAAGGAGGACAGCTTTGCCGGCCAGGTAGGGGGCATACGTTTTGATGGAGACAAGTGCGTTAATGCACTCGAGTACGTTAATGGGTTGGTTGGAATCGAGAACCTCCATGGGGAATTTATACGCCGTATAACCGATGTTCTGACAGATAGAGCCTCCCCCACCTAACGACGCATCCACATCAATGTGGACTTGCGGGGTCGAAAACGAGCGGATCAGCACAGACGAGTTTAGATCTGGAAGCATCGCCAAGAACCATGTGATGTCTTCTCGCGCATCGGCGGACAGAGGGGACGGGACTCTGTTTGATGAGCCGCGGAGCAAGCTGAATAACCCGTTGAGGTAGCGGCGAGCTGCTGGGCACAACTTACTGGCGTGGGTCAGACGACCCAGTAACACTTGGAGATCATGGCATGTAGCACACCCAGCTTTTAAGACCTTGCGACACTCGTCTAAGGCACGCGTGATTTTAGCTGGGTCGATAGAAATGATGCCTTTGATCGTATCAAAAATCACCCCGATCCATTTCACGATAGGGTTGGGGGGAACGATTTTGTCGTCGGCCAGGGTTAAACCTAATCGTTTGATGTGCGCCTTTGTAAAATCAAAGTCCCGTTGGGCTTGCATGGGCTTGTTGGGGCAACCGAAGACGAGATCGTCTATGTACGCTTCCCCCGAGACCTGACGATGTTGACTCACAGCCCACACCAACGCTCGACTGACGCGTTGGCAAGCCATAGCCCCGTGGCGCAGCCCGAAAGGGATCTTGGAGTCAATAAAGTGTTCCTGATCCCACGTGACCCCCAGAAATGGGAGGTCGAAAGGGTCCGACGGTAACTGTCGGAACGCCCGTTGTAGATCCAATACAAAGATTAAAGGACCTAGCTCTGATAATGTATTGGCGAAGGCCAGAGCTGTGGGCAAACGAAGCTTGTACGGGCACGCTTCGTAAACAACACGGTCGATTCCCACGTTAACACTCGTTGTGCCCGGGAAGCTAAGGTCTAAGATGACCCTGAAGGCCAAGCCCGATTTCTTGGGCCTGGTCATCGCCGGGTTTGAACGGAACCAAGCAAACGGAGGTGCTTTGAAAGGACCCAGTAAAGCCCCGTGACGCACCTCCGTGGCAATATAGTCGGATACGGCTTCTGGTCGGTGAAGGGCGGATGTGTGGTTGGGTAGCCCTAACTGAGGGATGGCGACACCCGTGTAGCCAATCGGGAAGCCGAAGTCCAACATGTCTATAAGTTGGTTGTCTTAATAGTCACCAAACTCTATTTGCCATAAAGAACGGGGAAAAGTTGGATTGACGCTCAAACGGCAGGCTCGATAATTCGGTAAACCTGAGACCCGCACTTGCTCGTAAATATTGGCCATGAACGTAGACTCTTTGATGAATTCCTCCGACGCCGGAGGACGGGGTAGAGGTGGCTGCACGGGCGCATAGGGCCCTGGACACGTGGGGACATCGGGTAAAACTTCCGCCGGAGCAAGTTTGAGCTCAGCGAGCCCCGGGTACCGCTGTATAAAGTCTGGCGGCAATGTGTGCGGAGGAGTCACCGGCGATTGAAAAGGGGCGAGTTGATCTACTGGGAGCGAATGCTCTTGGTCGTACACCACATCATCCCACAAGGTATCAAACGCCTGTATGATGGCCTGTTGTCGGGGCGGTAAGCCCGTAAAGAGATCTGGGACGACCGGGATGTCTGACGTATCTAAACAGACTGGTGGGGAAATGACCTCAGGATAAGCTAACTTATTGCCTCTCAACAACTTGGGCTTGACAATAGTGAGCCCATGGAGCTCATCAGGTTGGGACAGATGGTCAGTCAAGGAGGGAAGCACCGTCTCGGGCCACTTGTGATTGTGTGTAACAAAGATCGCATGAAGTGGCGGAGCATCCGCCATAACAGGCCGAGTCTGCTGGAACATGGCAGGTATCGCTGGCGTAATATCGGCGAGGGAAAATTCCGCGTTGATGATACAATGATGGCGAGAGAGAGGCTGCGGACTATCATTGAACGAGCTAAAGGCGGGAGACATTAACTCCTCCCCCGCACGCTCCACGGCTACCGGTGACTTATTACTAACTAACTGACTTAACGACTTAACTACCGGCACCGCGTGAGACGTGTGTGAGCCCGTCTCTACTGCCCCCCGGAGGGGGCTCTCTCGTTTTTTGAAGCAGCTGCCTTACCTTTGCTGCGAGCGCGCTTGTTGTTACAAGCCGCTTCAATATGAGTGTAACGTGGGGCGTTGCGCCCATTGTAAAAACACCATGAACAGCAATGAATATAAGTGACCCCGTCAGCGGCGTGAGGGGCACTCTTGGTGCACTTGTTGGAATTCCACAAGAAACAGGGCTTAATCTCCCCAGTCTCGGTGGTGGAAGTGCGTATCCCGGAACCCGAGGAGTCCACGGGGGCTGCGGCAAGAGCCAGAAGCTCAAGACGGGCTGTTTGTTGGCCACGTGTACGTAGCTCGGACCATTTCCGCCAATCTGCCGGATCAAGATCCCCCGACTCGAAACCTTCGAGAACCAATTTGTGAGCTGCCTTAACAGTGTCCCAAGATTGGTATTGCAAATCATAGCAGAGCTCACTGAAATAGCGGAGCTGCTGCTTGGTCGTCGAAAAACGCGCGACGTTCGGAAGCGACTGTTCCAGGATTTTGCAAGTACCCAAACAGAATTGCGGGAAAGTCAAGTGGTCCCATTTAATCTGCGGTCCCTGAAGTTTACGAACTTTGATCTGCGGCCATGTAACATGATTATGGCATTCATCAGAAGCTGTCTTATTAACCCCCGACTTCCCCGCATTGATACGTCGGAAAAGGTCCTCGGTCGAAGCCGCCGGGAACCCGCCGGTTTGCATAAACAACGCCGACTGTTCGGCTGCGAAATTGTCTGCCCTGATGAGATCCATTGTATTTGAATCTTTGTACGGCTTCTTCGCCGAAATATTAAGACCGAACGGAGCCAGGAAGTCCGGATGGCCCACGGGCACAAAAACAATGTCGCGAGGCCAACCAGCAGGGGTGGTCGAAGCCGCGGGGCTAGCCCGAAGCAAGTTGATGGCCACCTGTTGTTCCGCTAGGAGGGATTGAATGTTTTGGAGAGCAGAGGCTACCTCGCCTCCGCTTGCAGGGCGATCGCGACGAGCTTGCTCGTGCTGTTGCTCGGCGAGGAAAACTTCCCAGTCTTCATCTTCATCCTCGGACTCGGACTCGTCCCCCACTAACGGCGGGACATCATCAACCTCATCGACCACCGGTGGAGCCGGACCGGTTGCCGGGCGAAGTCGGGCTCGGGGGCGCCCGCCGGCCTGTTCTACTGTGGGCAGGGCAGCCCCAACTGTCGCTGTGGGTAGCGTGCACTGGCGCTTGATGGCCGGCCCACCAATTGACGGCTTACGGCCCGGTTTGCCTTTTGGCGCCGGCGGAGGCGCCTTGGTAGTGGGTGTGGGGGCCATGCCTTCGAAAAATTTCTTTGCCGAAGGACTGCGCGCCATTTGATCAATCAACAGTTGAGAAGCATTTGGCGTTTGGAGGATACGCTTAAGAGCTGTGTCAAATGCAGCATGACCCTTCTTGGTGGGTTTCGTGACCAAAGCCTTCTTCGCCGCCACGCCCGCCGAGGGTTTTAGTCTCGCGGGACCTATGGCAGGGTTCGAAGAAATAGGAGCCGCTTTGGACGTGGCTGTGTGAGCTATCGACATAGGTACCTGGGCCGAGAAAGCAGGGATTGAACCCGCCTGAGGAGAGCTACGTAGAATTCGCCCCTCCGGCGCGGAAAAACCGATGGTTTTCCTGTACTTCGCCACTGCTTCAGGCGTGGCAGTGAGACACAGGGCATCCACTGGCTCATGATGAAAGAGCTTACAAACCATGCAAAAAGGAATAATCGATTTGATGCCTGATTCTTGGGATGTGACAGTTGTCGGGGGCGCCGGGGGCGCTGAGGCTGTAGAAGCCGTCGGGGAAGTCGTATCCATGATTAATAGATAGACTGACAAAGGAACATTGACGTCGAGGACGTGCAATCAATGACACGGAGGCGTGTAAAGCGAGAAAAGTAATAATGGCCTTGGATGCGAGACCAGACAAAACAGAAAAGCGCGTTCCACTCTGCGTCAACCTCGAAGGCGAAATCGTCGAGATAAGGTGTGACTCGTACTATCTGGAGCTCGATTAGGAGGCGAAAAAATTCCCAGTAGAGGGGAAACAGTGGATGATATACTGCAGCACAAACGGGTAGAAAAAGTGGCATTGGCGGGCACAATTTAAAGCGAGAAATTGTGTAAAATACCTGTCCGGCTGGGCATGTCCACTCTTCTACGGAAAAGTAGCCTGTGATTGTATCCTAAGAGCACGGGATCCGAAAACCAGAGACAATACTCAAAATTTCCTCCTTAAATGCTTTAGGAACGCACAGCGTGACTTCTCACTTTGAGAGCAAAGTGAAAAAGACCGTTAAACGACGCGCGCTTTGCTCTCGTCTGCTTATTCGCGTGTGCAAGGTTGTCACGGGTTGGCTAAGCCGTGTGACGTCAATCGCGCGTGGCGAGGTAAAAGGTTAACTGTAACATAAAGACGTAGCCGTACGTCATTTACGCAATAAGGTGGTAGGCGTAACAAAAGGTGTTACTTCAGAACAACCCCTGAACTAATAAAGCTATACCTTCATTGCAAGTGTTCGTGAAGCTTACAATTTTGCGCGATATCAAGTTTTGCATCACGGGTGATCCAGGGTTGTTAATATGGTACTGTGACGATGCACGCTTAAATTTGGTCAATATAACGGGGTATGATATAATCCAGCATTTGATATTACTCGAGTATATCGCTTCCTCAGTGGATGATCACTATAACGTAGATATATAAAACGATTCTAAATTAAACACGAATGTGTCATGTCGACCGATTTTGTTTTACAATTGTTCTCTACTGTATTGTATCTTTCAAAATTGTTCTCTAAGATATATCATATTATAAATACCCTGTGATCAATATAACGCTGTTTTATAATACTTAAGGCATATATAGTCCCCACGCTATATACCCGCGTAATATTGATCATCAACCGAGCATTGAGATACGCGCAGGCAGTTTGTTACGAATATGCAGACTTTGATACGATAAATACTAATTCCCCCCCTCTTCCCCAGCTGGCCAAGTGGTGTAATGTGAGAACCTTACTACTGTTTGACTATAACCTCAAATAATGATACTAGGATATACAGGTTTTTTATGCGGTATACGGTCCCTTTTCTTCTTCTATGCCAATAAGTTTAAAAGTCGAACGCATATTCGTTAATCTAAAACCTTACACGGATCTTTTCGCACTATCAAATTGAAAATAAAATCACAGTTTCTTTTAATGTCCGGCATCAAAGTGTGCATTCCCTGTCAAATGGTCCGAATGCTTTTTTGGTTTTTCCCTGGCTTACAATCACTTCGTAGCTTCAAGTTATGTAGGTTATCCTAGCAATTGCCGTCCTTTAGCAGGTTTTTGAGTGGACGGAATCTGGAGTTATTTATCTTGCCGCGCTTAAACAACGGAAATAAAACATTTGATTTGCGTCGTTATCTTTGATATTGCCACTCGGATCATAGACTATTTAAAAAATGCGGTAATCACAAAATATGGTTTCTTAGACGGAATTTAATACTGAAAAAATAATGGAATTTAACAAATGAATTAAGAATATACTTTAAATGTGAATATTTACTCCGGCATGAGAATAGAAAGGCATGTATGTATACGTACCAACAGGAGGAGTCGAGACATGATGAGGTTAATTGGAAGATTTACTTTCAATCGAAGAGTAAAAGGTAGACATACTACTCATCGGTAATCCGGAGATTATAATTCCTGCATTCTATTGGTTGTTGAGCGCCGCGTCAGGAAAATTATCCGAAACGGGACAGCTGATCATGCAGATGGTTTAACACCTCAAACGTTGGTCGTGTCTATGGTGATTTATTGCTGGCTCTGAAACTAATATACAGGCAGCGGTTTTTGTTTTTTTCTGCTAGGATCATTGAGGGGTTATATACTATTCCCTGATCCTGTGCGCGTGAGTCGCCTATCTTTACATACATGTACATACAATCAGTAGCTGATCTTACCCGCAAGGCTGGTGATGCGAGTGAAGAAACGGGAGGAAAAAATAGCGGAATCGTTAAAAACACTGTTGTCAAATTAGTAAATAGACTTGGGATGAATTTTGATAAGAACAATGCATAATTTAAGTATTCAAAAGGGGCTGCATAAGATCTAAATCATCTCTCGGTATGGGCCGATAATCTCCTCAGCTGTCAGCTTTATGTTTATGTTTTTTCGCAGGACGATGGTGAAGTGTTGTGACCGCGCGTATTGTCATACAGCCACCTGGGGCGATGCCTCTGTCCAGGGGGTCGGGTTTAAGGGGATATCGTCACGTGACCCCCACCTCCCCAATCACACACAGAGAGGAGATATAATTATATGGAGTAAGAACATTTCCAAAAGTTTAGATATCCAAGCGTGCAGATATTATTGCAACTGAGTTCGCAATTGGCGTTCTGCGTTTATTATTGTTTCTATATTATTTCTAAAATCAAGAGGGGTACGCATGTTCCAGACGTTCGCACAGGGATTTAGCCTGACAACCAACCGATTAACTTTAAATCGCCTCCGATTTGATTTATGTTCAACAAGATCGCAATATTTTTTTGATATTTCTTTTGGTCCTTATTTTACATTGAATTAGCATATAGCTAGTACGCTTAATATGCTTACACTGAGGTGTCGCATACACGTTCATAGAACATTACTTGTGGCAATGCTATCATAGTACATGTAGAAAAGAAAATTATAATTGAAACCCCCAAAGTTAGGTATGACCAATTAATCATCTTGTAATAAATGAGTATGAGTAATACAGTGGTCACTACTGTAAGTTCACTTGGGCTCATCCCAGAAGCGAAACGTGCATCCTCACAGATAAGAGGCTCTATATCTACCGTGATATCATGTACGATGTTTATCGATGTTCAAATCACATTAAACATATTTAAACAGCAATTAAGTTTCTGAACTGCAGTTTAAATGTTCGACCCTCGTATGATGTAGCCGTGCTAACTGCTGGCGCTAAGTTAATTAATAGATTTATGTGATTATTTTTAAAACTATTAACACATTGACCCCTACTCTACAATTGCAATTATCTGTATTATGTGAAAGCGCGGGGGAGGTTTTAGATAAGTACCGCTAGACCAGCGATTGTTTCCCGCGTACTTTCAATGTGCAATTGATCAGATCAATACAAACATACACAATTGATAAGTGATTAGTAATATAAAACCCTTATGCTCTCCACAAGTTCCGTACATAAGGTGTAACTATATGATTCCCTATGATTACATATATATAAGTAGTTGACATGTATTTTCATTTGTACATGTAATTGTTAACTTGTGTTATAAAGAACAAGGAAATTGCGGATAGGTGGAGATCCCGTGTCACATTAAACTGCAGTGTATTTAATCGCGTTATATTGAGGATCTACTGTATTATGATAACATTTACTGTAACCTTAATATTGTTGTACGGAAAACTGCTCCTATTTTACGAACAGTGGCACAATTAGGTCGGGTTAGTTTGAGCGATTCTCTGCGCGGCATCATGTTTTACCATCACGAGTGATCCAGGGGTTTTAACATCTAATCTTCGGACCTATTGGACCTGTGATGTAAGGCAAACAAACTTAAGTCAAACACATATCCGTCAATCTAAAAGCTTTCATTGATCTTGTTTTTACCAATAAGAAAACAACTAGGAGTAATCACTGGTTTTATTTATCATGCATCAACGTGTTCAGACACTAGCTGTCAAATGGTACGAATTAATATTAATTTTTTCCCTGGCTTCCCAAGTTAATTAGGTTATCTCCGGTATACACATATGATCGATATACCGCGGAATTCGATATAACGCGGTCGTACCGATTCAATTTAAGTTATTTCTTATACATGTGTCACATATCAAAGGTCACCTATATAAATATATGCAACTCTGTAAAACGCGTTCCTATTGGCTTGTCCTCAGCTTCCAGCGTTAAAACAATCGTCTACTGTGCTAAATGATAATTAATAATCTGTCAGAAAAAACTTGAATCAGAACTACCCTTTATTGTACTACTTGTATCAAATAGTTGGCGGCCTATACGGCAAATTGCTTTTATGTAGTGGTATTAAACAGCGTGAAGCTGCATAGATGGTTTATTATAGAGGCATAAATGACAGACATTTGTATTTTCCTTGTTTTAATCAACTCAAGCTGCGACCGTAATTGAATATAAAAAGAAGTGGTTTACTCTGAAATT